>CADEHL010000357.1:0-46542 GCA_902827135.1 Harpagifer antarcticus
GGAAAAAGGGAAACAATCGCGACAAAAGAGGAGCTGGGAGGGAGATGGGGAGCGTATTAGGCCAGCACAGTGACAGAGCAGATTAGCATCAAACAAGAAAGGCCACAGACGTGTGTGTGTGTGTGTGTGTGTGTGTGTGTGTGTGTGTGTGTGTGTGTGTGTGTGTGTGTGTGGGTCTATGTGTGTGTGATCACGGAAACAGAGGACATATTCATTCCAAAGACGCCACCAAGGTGGATGGAACTTTGATGATGCAGAATCTGGCAAAGGAAAAACTGTGTGTGTGTGTGTGTGTGTGTGAGTGAGTGTGTGTGTGAGTGTGCTTGCTGAATCTGCGTAGGCTCCTGTTTCAAGTGGTGGTGCAGGCAGGTAGGGGAGGAAGAGGAGGAGGAGGAGGAGGAGGTGGAGGAGAAAGGGGAGAGATCCACAGAGAAGGGCCTTGGGGGCATCCTGATACACATCCAGTACATTTCCACACATTACCTCTATGACTCACACACACACACTTACACACACACACGGAAAAACATAACAAATGTGTCCGCGCACATACATGAGACACACAAATACACCAGTCCCACACCAACATCAAACAGCAAACAAACACACAACCCACGCACCCGCTCTCTCTTACAAACACATGTTCACACACACACACACTCACTCACACACACACACACACACACACACACAAATAACACCCACACAGACACACACATCAGAAAGCCACACACAAACACTTAACACGCAGAATCTTCGTGCTCACAAGGCGGTTGGTTTGTCAGGGGGGTTAGAATTTGCATGGCTGGGCAAATTTTCCTTGTGCTGAACTCTAATCAGCTCCTGTATCTCTCAGACACCTGCCCAGCAAAAAAAAAACCTTAATATGCAAAACACCTTCCCTCCCTGCTCCACCGCTGCAGCTCCTCGGCCAACAGAAGACTTATTCACCTGGCCTCTCTCACTCTTTTTCTCTGCCTGTCTTCTTGCAAATTTTCACATTTATGTATGCAAATGGATGTTCCCCTTAAGCCTGTTTCAACAGTAGCTTCCTGGTGCCAGGAGAAGAATGATAGTTTTGTCTGAGATGTGACGGGGAATTTGTGCTTTAGAAAGAGGAGGTTTTTGTCGGGCAGGTACGGCAATTTTCCTCGCGCGCAAACGTGTTTTTTGGGGAGTTACACGCTGTCTTCCTAGAGGGTGTTCTGCCAATGTGGTTTGCTGTGAATGGGATTAACGGCAAACATTTCCAATAATCCCTTGGCCCAACTGATCTGCGATACAATCCGTCATTTAATTATGACTTACTTTTAAGACACAAAGTAAAATATAAAAGACAAACAAAATGTGTCGCTGAAGTTTGGACGTTTTTCTGCCGGTGTTGCACGTGTACGCACACACTCGATTTAGTAACACCACTACAACTAGTCTTTAAGCCAATTGTTGTCCAAAATGTAACTTAAATATAACTGTGATGTGGGAACTTGAAGTCTTTACTATACTTACACTGATGGACGTTTTAATAAAGCAAGATTAATCACGTGTCTAGCAATAATTATATATTTTTTGGGCATATTTATAGATTCTGGGTTAAGGTTTGAAGAAGATTTTACTTTTATTTAATGAGATTAAGGTATTTTAACTTTTTTGTGCATAAAAAAGGGAAGTACCTATGTCTTAAAACACGTCGATAACTTCTCTTCTGTTAAACAACACCAACATCAAGGACAGGAATCCGGTTTGTGAGGCTGCATGTTTTCGCGATATTAATGACCTCCATTTCCTGTTGTGTCAGGTGATTAACAATAAGCAGAGCATCATTTGATATGAAGACAGAAACAATAGTCTAGAGAAGAATTCACCTTGATATAAGCATAAGGAAGTATAACACCTAATTGATTAGAACGGTTAACTCTTAACGGTGGGGTTCTTAGTGTGCTTTGCTTCAATCTTTGTTGGTGTTCAAATCAGAATTTTGCAGCACTGCACTAAAATAGTGTAGGCCAAATATAGGGGTAAGTGATGGGTCACTTTCTTATTGATTTAAACATATTTCCCTGTCACTAAAACAAATAATTCATTCATGAGCAGCCACAAGCAGCTCAGCAGAAACAATTGTGTCATTTTTCTTTGTGCTTTGCTCTGATGGACTTTGGGGTTATAGAGACCTCATGTGTACAAGTGCCTCTGCTTGCCAGAGTCTTTCAAAGCCTCCCTTAAGAGGGCTGAAGATGGATGTGGGGAGTGTGTGTGTGTGTGTGTGTGTGTGTGTGTTTGGGTGCACACAGAGGAGCCCCAGTGGACAAATAACGGACAGAGAGAGAAAGACGTAAACAGAGAGAAAGAGAGTGAAGCACTTTAAATGTGAGCGCTGCAAAACTCCCACTGCTCGCAAGGGCACTTCTCTCCTGCACGTCATCTCTCTTTTCCCCCCTCTCTCCTTCTACCCTTCTTTCTCCCCTTCCCATTCCCCTCGATTCCATTTCTCCCTCCCTCCCTTCATCGTTTTCTCCTTTGTCTCCGAGCTCTCACCCTCTATCCCCTATCTATCCATCTCCCTCTTCCCCCTCTCCCCCTCTTTCTCTCCCCTTCCTCTCACTAAAACAGTAGGACGCTTAACCTTGATAACAGTGAGATTTCCCCCCCTCAAAGTGACACACACACACACACACACACACACACACACACACACACACACACACACACACACACACACACACACACACCGAGAAGTGCTTTGCCAGCATGCCAGGCCGGTCCAAGGGACGGCTGTACCCTTCGAGGTGAACAGGACACTGGGAAATGCAGCAACAACAAAACACTTACACACATGGACTCGATCTCTCTAACAAACACACACACGTACACACACACACACACACACACACACACACACACACACACACACACACACACACACACACACACACAGATCACTCCAGGTCCTTCTTAACACAAGCCTTTTAAAGGTCTATTGTCAGCTGACATTGAGAGAGCAGTGGTGATCCTGAAACACACACACACACACACACACACACACACACACACACACACACACACACACACACACACACACACACACACACACACACACACACACACACACACACACACACACACACCGTGGCAAAGGGGAAGTGTGAAAAAAAATGAAACATATTAAAGGTGAAGTTGCCTGCTGAGAATTTATGATCACAATACACTGGAAGACACACACATAAACATCTCACCACAGATAGGTAAATGAGGATGGGGAAGTACAATACGATTTCTCAAAAACACACCACACACACACACACACACACAAGGAACACTGAGGGGAAATTAACAGTGAGGAAGAGGTCAAACAAGCGAGGTGTTGGTAAGCTTTCTTCCTCATTGGATGAGAGTTCCTCTCATAGTTGTATGGATTATATCTGTGATGCACGCTTTAGAAAAAAAATGAAATATTTGTACTGCTGTTAAGTGAAAACCCAACAGACGTTTATTAAAGATTAAGTTAAAAGCTGGTAATAAGATGTTCTCGAATAGTTTTGGACCAGACAAAGGAGATAAATGATAGTGAAGTGTGTATCAGGAAGTATAAAAGGCTTAAACGCAGCATTGAGAATAGTGACAGCAAGGTTGTGTCAGAGAGGACACAGAGAGAAAGTATCACCCTGCCCGTCTGCATCCATGAGGTGTCAGGTTTTCTGATGTGGACCTCATTACCTCAGCTCCTCCTCTCTCATACAACAATTCTGTTTCTGCATGATCTGCTGAAAGCGTTGGTGCGTACCTCAAAGTCGTTGGCCTTGTTGTAGTGCATGTTGAGGGCTCGGAAGAGTTCGTTGTCGCGGCTGACGCCCAACTCCTCAGTTCCGGTTACTCCATCGTTGATGGACTGGCGGGCAAACTTCTCCATCTGGATGTAGTAGAACTCCCTGAAGTTACTGAACCACTTGATCAGCTGAGAGGTGATGCAGCGGTTGAACTGTAACGAGAGAGGAGAAGTCAGTATTGCTGAAAAGTTGAGAAGAGATCTGTACATGTTGTTAATGCAAGCAGTGTAGGGGAGAGACTATCATGTCAACCTTATTAAGCCATTGGATTTGAGAAGGAGTGTAAGGGTGACAGCGTGTCATTTCACATCAGGGAGTCGAGACGTGAGGTGTTAACTTTAAAGAAACCGAGAGAGAGGGAGATAATAGACGAAAGCAAGGAAGATCACAGGTCGTGGATCGAGGGAAGATAATAGAGACATTAAGTAAGACAGCTAGCAAGGAGGAGGAGGTGGGGGAGTGTGTGAGAGTGTGTGTGGTTCATCCTCCCCACTGGGAGCAGACCTCCCCCTATCATAACCCTGAGAGTGGAAAGAGAGGTGGGGGGAGGGGGGGGGGGGGCCAGGGCGAGACCGCAAACACATAATTGACCAGAAAAACGATTAAGTCATCATCTGAAGCGCCCTGGCCCGCAGGGGGCTCAAACATGTACTTAACCCCGTTCACCAATTACACCCTGATTCTCCTCCCGTCTCCACACCTCTCAGGCAGGAAGACAGGAGAAGAAAAAGAGCACAAGAAAAAGAAAGAGAGGGAAAGACAGAGATGGCTGTAGTTATCTGGTCTGTGCCGCTCCGTTGGATTCAATAGGGCGAGGTAAACCTATTAAGAGCCTCCGCTGGTCCCCGGCTCTTTTTCCGCTTGGTCTCAGCAGTGAAAACACACTGTCTAAACACCCCAAACACTAAGGAGCTCAGGAGAGCAGCAGAGCTCATTCACCCTAAAATGCCCCACTGAAAGCTCTGATCAAACCCCTAAAAACATACAAATAACATCTTTATGTCTTTCTCCACAGATTTCCAGAAAGGACGCCTCGTAAATGCAAAAATCTCGCCTGTGAAAGCTTGATATCCCTAACCATCACCCACACCCTCGGTACACAAACACACACACACACACACACACACACACACACACACACACACACACACACACACACACACACACACACACACACACCAACCACACACACACACCACACCACCCAGGCCTTCACTCCTCCCTCCCCTCTGCTCTTTTTGTGGTGCTGGAAGAATGGGGGGACAAAACGCTACTAAACGCTGAGCGGACGGCTCGCTGGGGAGGCAGAGCGGTTTTGACATGGAGATTAGGCTCTGGCTATTGTTCCACAACACACAGACACACACACAAACACGTACGCACACACTCTCTCTTACTCGCAATCTTGCATGGCAGTCAAACACACGCAAGCAACTGAAGATGGGAGGCAGCAGGACAGAGAGGCAGGAAAGTTGTCGAATTAGGAGCCGCGAGAGAATTGGCAAAAGGTGGGACGGGGCTAAAAGGAGAGGGGCCGTGCTTTTCTGGAATGATCAGCAGATGACATAAAGGCCGGAGTGGAAAAGAATAAGTCCGCTTGACATTGTTTGGCAGGGGTTTTGGGAGGCTGTACGTCGGGGGGGGGGGGGGGGGGGTGCTGTCGTAAAGTGCAGGGTGAGCATAAATGGGGAAATGAGTGAGTGAGGGAGGGAGGAGAGGAGGACGGGTGCAGGTCAGCGCCGTCGGACAATGGCGTTCTACTGGTGGGGGGGGGGGGGGCGAGGCGGAGGGTCGGAACGTGAGCAGTCAGCAAGCTGGGGTCGTGACATCGCAGTGTCAAACAAACAAAAGTACTGACACTTACAAATACAGAGGCTGCACAGGGCTATTCTTAAGCACACACAATGTGGCAGACAGTCGGAGTGTGAGAGCACAAACACACTATTGCATTGAAGTTGTCACTTTGATATAAACCTTTCCTTGTGTAAAAGACCAGATCAAGTCTTGGTGGGGGGAATCTGAGACATTTAGTGAATTGGCGTCCATATACGCAAGCATGTGTGTGTACATGCAACTGAGCGCGTGCAAGATTGAGCACTAGGCCTACATACTGAGATTAAAGTCAGTGAAAGAGTTGCCATCGCTCATGCAGGAGACCTTTGGTGTCACCGCAGCCGAGTGACGGATAGATTTGTCATTTGGACAAGGATTACTTTATTATACGGACAGCTCCGGAGAAGATGTATTAGGGCCCGTGCAACTGAAGTGAACTGTGGCTCAATCAAAGCAAAGAGCTCATAAAAGACACAATATCTACTCTGCATGCAGGTAAATACTAGCTTACATTATATCTGCATCAGCTGCAACCAACACACTTACTGAATTAATTTTGGCAAGTCCCCCATGCAGCTTCCAGCAGTCAGGGTTCATTAAGTTGCTGGTGGGAGAGAGAGACCCCCTGATAGCGGTTAAAGACGAGTGTGTTCAGCGTACAAGGAGGGAACTGGTTCAAAGGAGCACATCACTGCAGCTCCTTAATCAGAACTGGCAGGGGTCAGCCTGCACAGACATGAGATGCAGCGAGAAAAATGTGTGTCTGAGCATATAAGTGTTTATAAGGGTGTGTGTGTGTGTGTGTGTGTGTGTGTGTGTGTGTGTGTGTGTGTGTGTGTGTGTGCGGCTGGCTGAGAGGCAGATGAGAGAGAGACAGCAAGAGCGTGTTTCTCACACTCACACTCAAGAGCCTGTGAAAGGTCAGCGCTTAGTGCTAACAGCACAAGATAGAAAGTGGCGCACACACTCACACTCACACACACATATGTTCTGCTCATGCACAGGCGCATACTTAAGTCCAGAATAGGAAAACACTCAAGTATCCTTGGACTAAACTATATTAGTCGCCTGACATAAGTAATCAGGAGCTAACCGTTGGTTACAAACTTCTGCACACACATCGGCTCAGTTTTAAATATGTTGAATGAAATTTGGTTAAACGGTTTTGTGTTTAAATTTAGGATAACATTTTTTAGTTAAGAAACATTTGGATGACATGTCAAAGTGTCGCTCGCCAACACTTACTCTGACACCTCAGAGTGCTAAGCTACATCCAGAACAACCGGAGAGGAGAGCAGAAAGACAGAGAAGCCTGTACGGGCCTCCCTCTCACTCTCTTTCTCCCTCACTCTCTCTCTCTCGTAAGCCCCTTCACAGTCATCAGGGCTTTCCAACGTTTCCTGTTTTCGCAGGGGTGAATTGTGGGAGATAATCTCCGGCTGCCTATTGGCTGACTGCACACAAAAAGCGGCCCTGGAAAGCGGGCTTTTGTTACTGCGGCGACTCAAATCCAGCGGCTGGCTTTTCTTTCTCCCCGGCCCCGCCGAGGCACACACATCATGCCACACCATCAGCGAAAAAAAAGAAAAGAGAAGGAATGACATATAGAAAAGGGAAAACCCTACTGACCTCCTCTACACCACAGCACATGACTGGCCCAAATACTGAAGCTTGTCGCTCAAAAAGCCACAGACAGATACATAAAGAAAGCAAAGAGTGTGTGAGTTTCAACCAGTGTTCGAATTGGAAATCTTTATAAGATGAAGGTCCAAACAGCCTCTAATTAATATACAACACACACACTGAATCCCCTTACAAAGGCACTAACTTTTGCTGACTTTTTTTAATTGACTGAACATCTTTATTTAATCTGTGCATTAATCTGTGATAATTACTCATCTTTAATCACAACATTAACTGCAATCATAATGAAACGTCTTAAAGCTAGTGGGATGATACAATAGGCCGCTATCAACAACAATGGCATATTGAGACGTCTGTCAAAAATATTTCATAAAAACCAAAAGTCACAATAGTCACAATAGTCTTAAAATGAGCTTAATCAAAGGAAACAACAGCTACAGCATCCCCCAGTTATTGGGTCAACCCACTTCCCAGTTCATTAGATCCTTGACAGTCGAGACATGATTAGCCTTTTGTCTGAGGACAGCCACTTGCTAAGAGGCCGCGCTGGCTGCATCTAATTAGATATTCAGTCTCATTCCCATACATGTCTACTAACTTGAGTCCATTGTCCCTGACTGAAAACAATATGAGGGGACTCATAATCCCCTTAACTATCTTGACCTTGTTAAAGTATCTAATGTGGCCACCAAGAAGGGGCCCCATCCCCGCGAGTGATTCGTGAGTGAAAAAGTGGTTCAAATCTTAAATAGCAATTGTTGTAATTCAACACCAATGGGAAATCAGTGGTATGCTTTAATATATTTGTTCTGTAACATATCAACATTTACAGCTGCTGGCCCCTAATGCCAACCCTCCTTTACAACGAGACCAACGAAATGCTGGGAGAAAACCATGTGACCCATGAGTCATGGTTTGTGGCGACGGCATGCATGAGAGGGCAGCTGGGAAAAAAGAGGACCTTTATCTTCTGATTTGAATAAGATGGCCTGGATATGTCACAATGTTTACCCCTCCATATGGTCAGAAAAGGGGCATGCATTTAGTACAAACAACAACAACAACAGGAACAAACTCGGTCGCGCATACTACAGTACAACGGCCATTGTGCTGTTGCTCTTGTTCTTCTGTGCAGCTTACATACTGTATTGTGCTTTGTTTTCCAAATTTCCTTCATTAAACTCCCAGCAGCGCCAACGCTCATCCTTGCCATGTTCCCTAAACCGACACTTTCTCTTCTCCCCTCCCTCCATCAAAACATACTCCCTACACCTGCTCAGATAACCACTCCTCCGTCTCTAGGCTCCATCCTCCTCTCTGCCCTCTCCACCCCTCCATTACTCATCCCGCTCTTTATCTTTAGAATACTCATAGGCTCTCCAGCTCCCTCATGTAAACCCATTCAACTTCCTCTTCTTTCATCTTTTGCATAAAACCACAACTTAGTTAGGGAAAGGGCCTCATTTCAAGACAAACAGGCATACGTTGTTCATGGCAACTGAAGCTGTAAAATCCCCTTTTAAAGCAGGTGCGTTGACAAATGATAAAGTAGGAAATGTGACAAAAGAAAAAAATCCTCTTAATACTTGCTACACGTGGCAAAAGAAGTCACTGTGTCAAGAAGGTAGAACAAATTATAGTATATAAAATAGGCAAGCAAAGATAGTAATTCTTAAAACATTTTAAAAGGAAGATAGAAGCAAATGTTATTAATTTAAAAAATGGCTAACGAGGGAGAACGTGTTTGACCTTACCTTGACATCAGAGAAGAATATCTTGAGCATATTGGAGCTTGGATAGCGGCTGTAGAAAAACATGAGCTTGGCCTTCTTCAGATGATTGGGAGAGAGACCCTCTTGGATCTAGAAATAGCTGCCATTAAGGAAATTAACAAGTGTTTGAAGGGAAACATTTTATGGTAGATCAAGGTAATGTAGCTACTGATATTATCACAAACACAACATGTACATGGTAATCATTAGTTGCAAGATTGGCAAGAAATTGTCCTTTGGATGATGGATAACCAAATGTCCTTTCAGGCATGAATGCAGGGCTGCTGGAGGGAGGGGGGGGGGGGCTGAAGAAAGTGCACTAAAGCAAAACCATTTGCTTGCAATTAGCATCGTCCGTATCAGGTGTGATAGCGTCACGGTAAATAAAACGCTGGCCAGCACTACAGCCGATGCTTTTACATAAGGAGGCTCATTTCACAGTCAAAGTAAGCAAACGCCTTTGCCTACACCCTGCGCTAACCTCCACCCAAAAAAAGGAAGAAGAAAAAGGAGACATTTGCATATCACAGACAAAGACAGCAGTTAACGCCAGTGACGGGCAAGAAGGCCTAATGGCTTGGCGACAACACATGCCAAGCCTGAA
Organism: Harpagifer antarcticus; assembly: GCA_902827135.1. NCBI lineage: Eukaryota > Metazoa > Chordata > Actinopteri > Perciformes > Harpagiferidae > Harpagifer > Harpagifer antarcticus. The sequence goes on from CADEHL010000357.1 coordinate 9,675, forward strand.
TATGACTGTCTGATATTGGCTTCATATCAGTGACAAAACAAGGTCTAGGAGATAGTCCCGAACAGCGGCCCAAGCAACATGAAAACCTTCTCACCCTCACAGGCCATATTCAAATACATGTCAGAGGCCTTGTCTTCTTAATGGATCGCCTGGATTGAACACCAGAGAGGTTGGAGATGGGCTAGTGGGGGCACCTTGAGGGATAGTGTGGTTCCAACCTTCAATTACATCCCCCTCCTCCTCCCTCTGCTCCACCCCTACCCCCCAGCCTCGCTGCCTTTGCCAAACCCTTGGAGGAGCAAAAGAAGGAGGAGGAGGAGGAGAAGGAGAAGAGGGGCTCCGAGGCTTTGGACTCAGCCAGTGATGGGGGGGTCTGCAACACATCTGCGCCACCGAACGGCCCAAGCCATTTCCATGGTGAATTAACGGCCGTATAATGCATCTGATAATATCAATCTGGAGGATAAGACATTGAAAAGGGAACGGGGAAGGGGGCGGGCTGCATGTTAAAACCTCAGGCTGTTTCAACAAGGTTTTTCATCAAGCAGAAGCAAGACAGGGCTTTAAATTACAAAGAAGATACAGCACCAAGTTTTCATGAAGACTGTTTACACTCGACTGGACAAAATACATTGCCTGACATTATTTATGATCTACAGGGGTGGCTGTGATCGTTAAAATCAGTCAAGTGTCCAGATGTAGCTGTAACTATAGAGTGGGAAGAAGGCATCAGCTGCTAGATTGGATTGCCCTTGGCCTCAGGGTTACACAGCAAAGCCAGCAAATACTGAACCACACTGGGTTGGCTCCTTAAAAACCCTGTCTACTTTGTCTGATTCAGTGAGAGAGTGAGAGAGTTAGTTGTATACGCAGCGAGGGTCTTGTGGGGGAAACCCTGGCAGACTGGTGTTACTCTGTCAGGCCTGGCCAAAAGAGCAGCACTTCACTCTCCACACCACACCATCTGCTCCAAGTGGAGGGGATACAATGGATCCTCAGACAGAGAGAGGGAGAGAAAGAGAAAGCTCTTTCTCAGTAAGGCAAGGTTGGGATTTGTTTGCTGTGAAAGCTTTGCACTTACACTTAAATTAATTTGTTTTTGCTTTTTCAATTAGGATAAGCATCGCTCTCCCCTTATCACTGAAATTAAAAATGATTTTAAAACAAATACGTCACGGTTTTACTTCTCCAGCCATAAACACAATATCACCTCTCTTCAGACGACAATTAAGAAGCTTCATATCTCCTGATGAGGCATTTTCATCTCCAATTCACTCACAGCTTGCAAATGTAATTGTGATTGGACTTAGGGGTGGCGTGCAAGGCTATTATTTTGTCATGATGGTGCACTCATACCAGCTGGCCCACTGTTCGCCTGCCACATCTGACAAGACATCATCATTCTCACAACACATCCCCAAAACCCAAAGTCATGAGAGGGAAATAGCTGCTCGACTTCCCAATTCCAGGTGTAAGGACAAGAATATTTGGAGTCGGACTGAGAACAAATGAGGAAATTGATAGCAGCCATCTGCTCCACAACGCTGCCGAGAGCTGGTGAACTTGAACACACCTCGCAAAATGTCTGACAAGCTGTCTCTGGCTTCGGAGGCTCCGGGATAAAAAGGAGCTACGAAATAAAAAAATTAAAATACTACATCCATGAAACCAGCTATAAGATACTACAAATAGAAAGAAACTCACGTGTAAAGATTTAGAAAGTCGTACTATTAAAAAAAAAAATACTGAACAAAACTATATCTTGTATAAGCCAAACTCTGTTCCTGAACCTGTGATCAAATTAAAATAAAATAATAATAAAAAACACGCCGACATGTTGTACTGCCTATTTTTTCATTTAGGGGACTACATCTGGTAGTGCCCTGAATTTATAAATGCTACAATGAAAGCCACAGCATCTGGCATATGTGGTTGTTGTTTGATTGTTTTTTTACTTTCTCTTAGTCTCTTTTCTCTTTCCATCCCTCCATCGGGAGTCCGTAGAAGCAAAGGATTATGGATCTCTGGAAAGCGTTCACCCTTGGGTCAGAAGACAAGACAAGGCGAGGTAATGAAAGATAAACAGCTCGCTGCAAACACCTGTTAACGTCCGCTTCAAAGAAAAGACAGGGAGGAGGGGGGTTTGCAGGGAGGGAAAACAAAAAAAAGAAGTATTTGGCTGCCAAGCAACAGCCGAAGGGCCCCCCGGGCTGTTGACAGATCTTTATGAAATGAAAAAAAGGGAAAAGAAACGACAATGATTGTGGGCTTTTTACAACGGCGATGGATGATAAGAGGAACACAAGAGAAAACACAAGCAATCATAAATATACATCTTTACTGAGTCCTCAGGCGAACCTTTTGTGACATGCACACACATAAAGACACACATACACACACATGTACACACACTCAGAAAAAGGGTAGGCAGTCAGGTAGGCACAAAAGTAAAAACAAGGCAACTAAAGTGTTATATATAAATATTCACCGAACTTAAAAAGACACAACAGGTAAGCTGTTGGATTCATTTCCTTAGCAAGGTATGAATGTGAATGACTCGAAGACAAAGCTCTCTAAGGAAAGCAGTGTGACACAAAACAAACGTTCATAAGGGTTAGGGGGTGTTGAATACTTAGGTACTAAGGAGGTATAGGGGAAACAGAGAAGGCACTGAATGTATCTGTTTAAGCTATTAGTCCTGAGTCCACGGGGAACTCAATTTGAGACTCCCACAGGGGATAGCCTTTTTATCCGTAGGGCATGATTGGGGCACACTGGGGTTAAACTATAAGGGAGGCTATATAACACCACTGTGTGCCAAGTTTCAGGATGCTATCTCCCTCCTTGTTCTTTCAGGACATGTTTATAAAAAGGTATTGGGGCAGTCAATGTCGTGGGGACCTAATCTTCGTGAGTAAGTGATATGTGACAAGAGAGCTTTTAAAGCACTTTGGATTCAAGATGGAAGAAAAGGCTGTATGGTGCTGTGAGGAAGAGGTATGAGTATAAAAATAAATATAACAATGCAGTACAATGGAGAAGAGAACAGCAGTGGGAGGAAAAGTGATTCATCAACAATTTTCAGTTTCTTAGGCTAGTTTCAAACAGGCTAAAAAGATTTGATTTTTAACTCTTTGTGGTTTTGAGGCATTGTATCGCACCTGTCTCTATAGGGAATTACCACCTGAAATTGGATTTTTGTCTGACTTTCAGAAGCATATGCTGCCTGAAGTGGACTTTGTAGTTAAAACATCAGAGTAGGTATACGCATTCAACCCCCTCAAACACACGCCCTCACACAGAAACTCTTCGACAATTATTTTGTTGAAAGGATACATTGCTGCCTGAGTAGGGTGAGATGTCACTCATGTCCTGGAGGTCACTGCACTCAGACTTGATGAGGGACAGGGAGAGTCCCTCGGCCGTGCTGCCAGGGTGCGATGGTGAAAGAGAACGATGGTGGTGGTGGTGGTGGTGGTGGTGCCCCATGTGGTGGCCCGATGCCATCTTGGTCCTGAGGCTGGTGGTCTCCCGGGACAGGTCCATGGAGTCTGGAGAGGAACGGTCCTTGCCCGGGTAGCCACCTGTGGGCCCACCAAGAGGACTCTGGAAGGGGTAGCCCATGAGAGGCAGAGGGAATGGGTGCCTAAAGGATGGGGGGCTGAAGCCCATGGAGGCAGAGAGCGAGGAGGGGTGAAGGACGGGGTGGTGGTGTCCACCGTGGGCCCCCACAGCTGAGGACTGGTGGTGATGGTGGTGGTCACTGGGTGTCTTCCTCACGACTAAAGGTATCGCCTCGGTTTGATCCATGGTGGGACATGGCATCCCAGGCATGCTGGAGAAGGAATCTAAAGGATTGGGAATGATGACATCGCTGAAGCACTGCAGCCTCTGGTTGGCGGTGTGGAAGTTGGGGTTATCACCATTGACAATGGTGGGAAATCTTTCAGCAGGTATGGAAAGTGAGGGGAAGGCCTGCTGGGGTGTAGGACGTGGAGGCTTGGCAAACACCTTGACCACTGTGTCCACCACCTGGGTCATGGCTGAATTGAGTTCCTGCTTCAGTGTTTCTGCTAGTTGTTTACCTTCAGCATGCATGGAGGAGCCTGGACCTCCCTGTCCTTTGCTCCGGCTGAGCCCCTCTCTTCTTGGCTTCTCTCTGTCTGCCAGCATGGCCTGCTGCCGAAGCAACGCCCGTGCCCTGTCCAGAAAGTGGCCTGGGTCCAGGTCAGACATCTCATTGTCAGAGCGCAAGTCATCTCCACCCCGGTCATCACCACCTGTATCAGACCGGCCTGGGCTGTCCTCGGACATGTTTCCTATGTCATTGTGGAGGTCATTGTGGAGGTCGTTATGTTCTGAGTCATCGGTTGAGTCATAGATCTGAAAGAACTTCTCCTGCAGCTGGCGTAGCTGTTTCTGCATGTCCTCCAGTTGTAGCTTCAGTTGCCGCCGCTCCTCCTGCTTCTGCTCCTTCCTCTGGCACACCAGCTGGGTGAAGCTCTGCTGCTGCTGCTGAGGCAGACGCTGCTTGCGCTTGTTCTCTCGGCTGCTACTGCTGCACACCTCCCCTCCCCGTGGGCTGCCGGGGGTCTGCTGCTGAGACTGAGGGGGTGGGCAGTCTAGATCCATCTCTCGGTCTCCATCCATCTCGTGGTCACGCTCATGACGGGAAGAAGCAGGTATCACCACACTGGGTGAGTGGCTCATACCACGTATAATGTTCTCTACACGGGCTCGCTTGGCACGCAGGTGTTCGTCGTTTAGACGTTCAATGTCAAAGCTGGCCAGGCCAGGAGGACGGCCGAAGGGTGACAAGCACTCTTGTGGGGTGCTATCGTGGGAGGAGTTACTGCAGGCATCCTCCTGGGGAGCATCTGAACTTGCATTGGAGCGCCCTGATCCAGGGAAGCCAACATCCCCTCTATCACCCCTGTCCCCTCTTTCTCCTCTCTCATGTCCTCCTCCATTTTTAGTCATGTTATTCTTGAGAAGCTGGGAGATAATGGTGGTGCCAGGGAAGGGCATCATGGTGTCCTCGTATGAGTTGGCCCTCTTCAGTAGCTTTCGGAGTACATTTGACTTGGACTCATTGTCACTGGCTGACATAACGCCAGTTCCACCATGTGGCTGCACTACAGAGCACTCCATGGAGTCAGCGTCTGATCCGTGGTGAGAGTGGGAGCTCAGAGAGTTCATGGCACTGAAAATGGCTGCTTTGGCGCGGGCAATGTTATCAGTGGTTGTTGTTGTGGCTGCTGCTGTGGAGGAAGCTGCGCTGCCCACGGTCCTCTTAACACCAATGTCCACACGTCTTCGCTTGGTCTGTCTGTTCAGGAGGGAGTCGCTGTCATGGTCCGGCATCACGGGCTGCTGCTATTGGGCCATATCCCGAAAAAGAGTCCTCTAGGATCAAATCCTTCGAGCACCTGTGGGCAAAATAAATCAGAAAAGTGTGAGTCACAGTGAAGAGTATTTTCGGAATATTAATTAATCACTCACCCAGTAAATGTACAAACACACGTACATTTCAAAACTGAATCTACATTACACAGAAAAGCTGGAACGTTTGAAGGAAAAAAAATTGGAATACATCAACCTCTTGAAAATGGCATCAGAGGCCAATATGGATATACTGTAGAGGCATAAGTTCTGTCTCAAGCCAGCAGGCTATCCCTCCTAATCTGTTTCTAATAGGACATGCGCATCCATGATTACATCTCGGGAGTGTGGACTGGTGACAGCGGGGTAAAGGGAACAGGCAAGATGGGGGCAGAATTAGGCCTTGGCTCCACATTCCAGGGCAAAGTCCTACATTTTATCCTGTCCCCTGTTACACGCCGCACGACACTGAACCAGTTCCCACGGAACACAAAGCTGCATAAAATTATGATAATTACTTAAGTACTTGTCCTCATTTCCATTTTTGTGCAGTGTGAACCAACATACTGTAAGAGCTATTAACTCAAAAATAAAATAAAAGAATTAGGGTAAAGAGTATTAAAAAAATGCGTTGTGTAAAAGGGAAGGCAATGCACATTGGTTGTATAGCCTTTGCTAAATCCTATTACAGTATACGTAAGAAAATTATCGTTTGGTCATTTCAACTAAACTAAATAATACCAAGCGTAATTTTAAATTGCAAGTCCTGTGTTCACATTAATCAATATGGCCATCATATCTTAGGCGATGGGGGGAGTGACACATAAAAGAAACACAAAATAGGCCTATTGATTTTGTTGCCAGCGTGAGCTCACTTCTGTGTTTTTTGTTTGTCTTTTCATCTGGCAAGGGCAGTTAATTCTGCTCAAATGAACAGGTCGCAAGGGTCAACTCCGGCAAGGAGCAACTTAAAGCGCTCTTACAAAAACCCTAATGCCCCTCTGAAAGCAAATTGTTTTGTCAGTACAGGCCTGCATCAATACTGCCATGTAAGCAGTGGTGGCAGTTTCTTAGTCATAGCCATGAAGCTGCATTCAATCCCAAATGTAGAGATATATTTTGAGACAATTTAACCCGCATGCCTGTCTTTAAAAATACAATTATGAGATTTGTAAGTTTTAAATTTGGGTAATGTTTTCTTAATCAAAAGCAAGAGTGGTGCAACAATGTCCATTTTCCTTTTACACTCTTTCAGAAAGCCTTTTTTAAGACACACTGGCTCAGTAATAAATAAACTGCTTTTTTTTACGTCTATTTTAAAGGTTGCAAATATACTCAAATTTGACACCGATTTAGGCAGACTTTAAAAAAGATCTACCAAGTAGCTATATATATATTTGTTTCTTTTATACGAAAAAGGCAGATATATAATAAATATATTAATTTTGCTATTATTTCTTCAGACAAAAACCATCTTGAGTGTCTAAATTCTAGTCTCGGTTTCAATGGTTATAGGAAAACTGAACTCCGTTGAGATTATAAAACATTCGCTTTAACTGATTATTTGGTTGCTCCAACTAATAGAAATGTTATCTTCTTTTCATCCTCACTACACATCAAAAGTGTTTTTTTAAATAAGAAAATCATATGTCTTGTCACAAAGCCTTAAAGCCAAATTCACACTATTCATACACACAACTTTGCTGATGGCTTTGTTAGAAGCTGTGCAGTGTGATGCACAACACGAGTGGCATGTATTGCAGGTTCTTCCACTATTAAAGAAATCCCTTTTTAAATTCACATCTTGTAAACTGATAAGATAACAACTAATAAAATAAACAGGCATAGTGAAACATGTTTCCTCTTAAATCAATCCCATTAAAGTGACATCAGCGTTCTAAAATAATATCATTTTGATAAATGGCTGTGTCTCAAGTCTTGACAGCCATATCCAGCAGTTCAGAAAAGGGGTGATACATATCCAAGAAAGAAACCTTGACTTGATCGCCTCAGGATCTTAACAATGAGCTTGAAATAGTCACCAGCACCTGTCTTTTTCGACCGAGCACCTGTCTCACATTGCCCATGCGCACTCCCTCTCTCTTGTAAAAAAAACAATTTCAGGCTTTGAACTACACACATGAACAACCAGCTCCAGGGGTTCACCTCAACTTTATACATCTGAACATCATTCTTTAAAATAAAAACCCCTGGCTATAGGCTTTTGTTTCAAAAATTCTCTGATGAGACACAAAAAGTTAAAAAAGAAAAGTGAGGTTACATTTAGATTTAAAACTGGGTCTAATTTAAAACAATATACAACTTTTAGAAGTCAAACGACATAATGTACTATACATAATGGTAAAAGTTAGACTTTGAAGCTTCTTTCCACATTTGATGGTCATTGGACAAAGATATGAAAACCTAAGAGAGTTGCCTTCACTTACAACAATATACTGGCAGCGTTTTATCACAATCCTCCAAAAGTGGTTCCAGCAGAAGACAAACACCAAATTCACAAAACAGGAGGACTGACAAGCACCGTAACAGCCTTGAAAACAATTCTGTGTCGGTAAAACGGCATGAAGAGGTTTTTATAATACGATTCTCCCCACAGGAGGACAAAGACAATATAAAAGTCACCGTTTCCAACACGAAACATCAAATACAGACTCAATCTCAGCTTCCGTCTAAAGTCAACTCTTGTTTTAAGTCACGTATCGAGACACTCGCTTCTAAAACTTACTTGGAGAAGTTGCAAATCAACTTGATCTCGGCTTTCATGGGGAAAGGTTGGGCCACCGTTCGCAAATCATCCTCGCTAAAACACACGGGCAGCTCACGCAACTCTAACCACACGCCGAGGGGAACGAAACAGAGCAAATAAAGTCGTATAGATATATGATTAGCTGTTGATCACCGTTATACATTTCCCCGTTCATGGGGTTTCATTTGTTTATTTTTTTTCCGCCCACCGTGTGCAAGCGAGGCAGAACAAGAGAGGGAGGTATCCGAGGACAAGGTTACTTACCCTTTAGATGAAGAGGGGGACAACCTGAACACTACGGCGAAAAAAAAAAAGAGAGAATAAACGCAGAACACCGAGGATTTTCTGGATGACGGGATATAACAATTTCTCAGAGAAGAAAGAGCTGGAATAAAGTCAGAGCTCTGCGCGAGTGAAAAGAACAAAATAGGAAAAATATAGAAGATGAAAAGAGCTCTTGCGCGTAGGTCTCTCCCTCTATCCTCTGCTGTGACTACAAGAGTGAGAGACATAGAGAGAGTGTAAGAGAGAGAGAGAGAGAGAGAGCGAGACTGCGTGTGTGCGTCTCCGAGGCGCACTGGATGCAGAGCTCTGGATGCTGAGCGCTTCTCCGCCACTAAGATTCACTTTAAGACGCGGTTGAAGGAAACAGGAAGACGTGCGCGTCACCAGCGGCGTGATGTAACTGTCGCAACCTACCAATAAGAAGCGTCCGTCCGGTCCGGAGAACAACGCACTGAACTTGACCAGAGAATGGGACTTGAGCATGCAACTAAAGAGAGAGAGAGGGGGGAAAAGGAAATACACTCTTACTAATCTCTTTCTTCCCAAAACACCGACTGCGCGAGTAAGAATCGTTACTCACTTTGACATTACACGATAAGCCGCAACAAAACACATAGTCCACATATTGTTATGTTATTTATGTCATATTTAAGAATGTTTTTGTTAAATGGTCGCTTTTATGCCAAGAGATTTTGAATAAAATACTAAAAAATAAAATCAATTCCATGATAAAGAAAATTCATTATGGAACGACTTGATTTATTTGGCAAACAATCAGATGATATTTATCCCTGTTGCTGATTTATTCACTACATAAAGCATGATTTTAAACGAATGTAGCATTAAGTGAATTGTTAAAGTAGACACCGTTTTAGTGCAGATATTTTCAGACATCTTCCAACCAGTAAAACTCAACATTTACAATCGTTTTTTAACGACTTTTCAACACTTGCGTTTATGCATGTTTGGATTATGTGTATGATACTCTAATAAAACATTCCTTCAAGCCAATTCACTTTAAATCATTACCAACTTTGCAGTGTGATATTTTATCATTTAACGATGGGCAACGAGTTAGAATTTTAAATATCATTATGTACATTTTGTTCTGCAACTGGTACACATTTAGACTGCAGCTTCTCAAAGGGAATAACAGTATTAGGTCACTTGGGTATTGGCGGTTCAAAGTGGCATGTAGAGATATTTTCAGACTTTTCTCATTGGGTGATGCAAGGTCTGATTTATGAACAAGCAAAGCGGCACAGAAGCTCGGAGCTTTGCTTTGGAATTCAGATTATCCAGGGAAGCCAATATCTGAGGAGAGATAAACGTCTCTTTGTGAAACGCTCAGTTAAGAGCCGAAAATCATCATGAAACGTCTGTCACACAGCCTGCCACAGAAATAACCCCATGTGTAAAGACGGCACCCTCGTCAGAAATGCATACTAAGTCAAACTAACTGTAAATTGAAACAAAACATCGCCATGTTAAGATTTGTTATGGATTATTCGACTTTTTTCATTTTAAACTTGCCCACCTGTAAGGCTGAACTCAGCGGACACTGACATCTGATCCTTTCCACAGAAAAACCTGTTTAACGCTTCTGATTTATGAAATGATGACGGCTGCTCGTTGTCGTCCTCCTGCCTTCCTACAAATTGGATATTTATTATTACACAGCAGATTTTGCTCACTGCAAATATTCTATCCCTCGATCTTTACAACAGGTGTATACAGAAATTGTTTAGTAATATTATTTACACATTTGTGCCATTGAAATTAATTGTTATCTTACATTACATAATACTTTTTTCATTTACTCTTGGATAGGTCACATCCATATGCTTCATAATGCGTTTCTGCATAAGAGAAAGGATGAGCCTATATAAGCAAATGCAGAAATTACCTCTGAATTATTTCCTAATGAGCGTCTAAAAATAGTATTTTAATTGTTGTTGTTATTATTATTGTAGAATCAATTTGTAGAAGCCAATAAAAAAGTAGCTGATGCCCCTTTTTTATCAGATCATTGTGCTTGTTTCCCTTTCCCCTGTTCTTCCTAGCGTTTCACTTTAGATTCATTTGTTGCAGGCAGAATTTTCTTTTTTTATCCCTTGCACAAACAGGATCCTAAAGTACTTAACTAGAAATCTTATTTTCCATATGTGCCTCTGTCAGGTGCCAAACGGGAAAAGGCGAGTCTCTTTTCCATGTTGCAAGCAAGTGTTTTTTAGGACGAACGAAATGCAACGAAGTCAGCAAAGTTTAGTGTCTGGAGTGTCTTTTCCAAAGCAGGTGTCCCGGCCCATGCTCTCTCACTGGCCTGTGGCTGATTTGGCCTCGGCTCCCCTGGGTGCCGTCGGTGCGCACACAGGCTGGAAAAACAGGCCGGGACATTAAAGAAACGCGTGTTTGGAAAAGGAAGACTCGGATGAGGTGTAGAGGAAACGTGTCGGTTAACACTGGCTGCTCTTATCGCGGCCCATTCCAGGTGGATCAACCCGTGTATTTATTTCAAACTCCCCCCCCCCTCCCTCTGTTGGGTCGAGTGCGACACACCTCGATGCCCAAGACTGATAACGCGCGCTGGCATCGAGCACTGATGGCACAATTTATTGACATATTTATTACAGTAGGGCCTAAATGCAGGAGGAGTGAGGCAGGGAAAACAATAATTCTCCCAGAGGTGTTTTATCACATTCTGACCACAATTAAGTGGTAATAAGTGCGCACGCGGTGATGGTATGCCGGAGTGCAAAGGGGCAGTGGCCTATGTTTCCTCGGTTTTAATTTAGATCAACAGGTCATTTGTCTTTTCATTATTATTATTAGTATAATTAGAACTAGTAGCGCTTTTTTGTCTTCTTTAGGCGCAAATTAAAAGAGAACAACTACAACAAATATAATCAAATAACGTTAACTGAATTTAAGTTAGATTACTTTTCTTTGAAAGAATGAATACTATTTGGGATAAGAAGCAATGCATATATGGTCTTAATCACATAATGACTTCATGTGCTTCTACAACAGCTCCCTTTCTCTCTCTTATTTTTCGTGAATAAGAGAGCGAGAGAGTGAGAGATGGAGAGAGAGAGAGCTATTTGCAAAAACAGAAGCAGGGAGAGATGGCAGCGCTAAAAGCTGTTTTGTTCCGGAGAGGTCTTCGGGTCCCTGAATAAAAAGGTTTAGGAGACAGGACAGAGGAGAGGAGAGGAGGATTTGTCCGAGTGTAATAAATGAGTAGGCGGCTGACTCTTACTGCCTCTAAAGTCCTTGTTGGGCGTCCTGTCCAGCACTAAATGTATTCAGCTTCCACCATCACAGACAAGGACACTGGAGGAAAATATACATCACTTGTTTTTTTCAAGATAGAACCTGAGTCTATATGACCTGAACGTGATAAATGAGACTTCTCTAGTAAAATAAGATACATTTACATTTACGTTATGAGTGTTATTATTTGTTGGCAGCCAGAGGGATAGCTGGCACTGTGTGGCCCCCTATGACCCACATCCAGCTCTTTCTGCTACAAATAGTGATTATGGAGGTGTGTGTGTGTGTGTGTGTGTGAGAGAGAGAGAGAAAGAGAGAGAGAGAGAGAGAGAGAGAGAGAGAGACAGAGAGAGAGAGAGAGAGAGAGAGAGAGAGAGAGAGAGAGAGAGAGGAGAGAGAGAGAGAGAGAGAGAGAGAGAGAGAGAGAGAGAGAGGGGTTTGTGATCCACTGTGGCCTGTTTTATAAGCCATTCAATGAGACATACTGCTCACACACTCTCTCAAATTCAAATATGTTTTATTGGCATACATTGTTAATGAATATTGTTAAAGTAAATGTATGACAATGTGACTGTCAAAAATGACAACATACACAAAGCAAACATCGATTTATCTAACAATCAATAACAATAATATGCAATAGTTTATGCATACACAAAGCCAGTCTGTCTGGTCCATCTCTATTTCCCCTGTGGACTCACACAGCCATCACGTGAGTGATAAAATACAGTATTGCAACACTTTTTGTCCTGTTTTCAACATGTGATAAAGAACCTGTTTGCTCTAACATTAAATAAAGTTCCACGTCTGGCCTATTTGGAAATAATAGGCAATTAAATGAATGCTGCTCAGTGAGGCTGATGGGAATATGGCTACAGTCAAACTCATTAAAACCACAGATATACTAAACATCATGATTAGTCCTAGCCATGATTAGCTAAATATTTAACATTTCTTTAGTAGGAAATGACTCAGTAAATTCTGCAAAGTCTGAGTTAATTTAACATGTCTTACGAACAACCTTGAGAGTAGCTTATACACATTTTTTAAATCACTGCCTATGACAGGGGTGAGGCTAAAGTCGACAGGAATGAAGGGCTCGCGCACACATGTGAGCACGCGCACAAACACACACTTGCACACAGCGCCTTGGAGGTGCTCGGGCGAACAGACATGTTGGGAAATCGCCTGGAACTGTATTAAGCCTGACGTCCTTAAAACAAACAATGGCACCATGAAATAAGGGCTTATGCGCTCAAAGTCAAAGAGCCCCCTCAGCAACTCTCCCTGTTTATCTCTCCCTCTGTCTGACACACACACTCACCATTTCTTGGGGGTTACACAGTCAGGCTCGCAGCTCCATTGGGAGGGGACCGACTTTGCTCCTGTGAACTCTCACCTGTCAACATGGAGCAGAGGACTTTACTTGGTAAACACGAAAGGACTTTAGCTGTTTACTTCTGGCGGTAACCTAACCTATTTTATTCTCTGCAAGGCCGCGCGGACACAGCTGATTCTGCGCGTCAAGGCGAGGTTAAATCCACGCCAAACTCGTTCAATAATGTTACTATTTTAATAAATACCTCTTAAATTGCACATTTTCTTAAATAGGCGTTGACTTTATTGTTTTAGACGATGTGTGCTGCATCGATAGACAATCCAGCATACATCCAAGTTGAATTGGATCAGTTTGACAGTGCATGAACTTCATTTTCCCCACACTGCTCGCTACCGCCCCACGGTGTAGGGCATTTTGACATAGCGATAGCGATTAGACAAATTACAATTCAATTAAAATAAGCGTGTTTTTTTGTATTTAACCCAAGCCGAATTGAAGAATGGGTTTCAAAGATTCACGTATCTAAAGTGTTTTTCTGTTAGGCTATGTTTGGATATCTTGTCAATAAATAAATAATCAACAATGTTTACATTTGTTAATGGAGCGTGGCAGCACATGCGGGCTGCAGGTTTTTGGGATTTTCATTTTTAGATTTTCATAGCCATCATGCTGCAATGAGACAACTGGAAAAAAAAAAATAGAAAAAAGACCCGGGCTGTGGCAGGGAAGCGGCGGTCTGTTTTCGCTCCTCTGATCAGCGGTAATTATATTTGTTGGCGTGGAGGTAAGTGGTCCTCCCCGGGGGGCGTATTGTACTCGAATCACTCCATGTCATAAAATAAAATTACAAGGAAAGGAGAAGATATCCTACAATAACAGAGGCGAGTCGTAAAATCAAAGAGTATAGCTAAATTAAATCAGAAGGAAAAAAAAGCCTCATGGAAAATACATTAGTGGTATGATGGACGGGGGCAGGGGGGCTTCAAATAAAACGCAGGTTAATGAGTTTTTAATAGCTTCTAGAATAGGCTATATGGTGGGTAAACCAGGCACACACACACACACACACACACACACACACACACACACACACACACACACACACACACACACACACACACACACACACACACAAAGTTTAGCTGTCTGAGGCAATTTAGGATAATTAGTGAGTGATCTGTTACCTGTGCTTCAGCCTTTCTGCACTTCCCCAAATACTATAAAGAGAGGCGTCTATAGGCTATGAAGTGACATGTACAAGGCTTAAGTAGCTTTAAAGTGCCTCTCTCACCACACATTAGTCTCCAGTTATAAGTTTAGCTCTCTGCAACAGTCGGCTCTCCTGTTACACCAGTGGACATTCACACATCTTGTACCTGTTGGCACCTTTTCGTCTGGTTTATGTATCTGGGTAACCTTTGACCCCCACTGTGGATGTTTCGCATGGCACCCAGAAAGCTCTCCACACTAGAGCGGCCTTTCACTGGCGACCTCTCTTGACCTCTCACTGACCTTTCACTCCAGAGGAGATTCGGCTGCCTCAGGGGAGGTCATAAGGAGGGCACCGCTGTTATTATTGGTCTGTAAAGACACACAGATACAGACAAACACACACAGGGATTTGAGGATTGTTTTTGTATGGCTTGTTATTGATTATCATTGAAATCTCTGGCTCTGTCAGACTGGAAATTAATCAATGTTTTTCAAATGGTTAAGAAAGTAATTACTGTCCTTTGTTCGAGTGTTTCCTTTTTATACTAATACTCATACGACACCTAATTTTAGTGGGAAATATTATATATTTTTCTGCTCTACGCTGTGAAACATTATACGGGAATTTTGAGGAATCAACTGGTTTCTAAGTTTGCAAAGGGAAAAGTTACTTTTTACCCGGCTTTGTATTTTTGCTTTGTGTGTAGTGTGCAAATGAATGCTGTTCAACTTCCCTTCGTTGAACCAGTGCCAGGAGCTCCCGCTCACCTGCCCGATGATGTGAAGTGACGCGTTCACTCAGACACCCACCGCTCAGTGTGCGAGGAGTTTCCTGAGCCGGTAACATTGTTCATTTGCACACATCACCCACATTGAAATTATACGATGAAAATCACCAATGTTTCCCTCTACCGTAAACAACATGCCAACTTTCTTGTTAGCTTAAGCAACATTAGGCTGGGTTTTACAGTTAGATAATTCAACAAAACATCACTTACTGTTGCTGGTTTTACCAATATTACCTTTACCAAAGCTTTAAACCAATGACCTGAAAAAGTGTCACCTACCATACTATTTTGATCACATTGCCTTCAGAATGCTGGTATTTCTATATAGTGTAATGTATGTGTGTCACTGGTAATTAATCAGAGTGGCTTGCCCATCTATCCTATGGGCCATGCATGAACATGCTCCAACCATAGGTTAACAACCAACAACCTATAACGTGTTCATGTACACAAGTCAATACACACACACACACACACACACACACACACACACACACACACACACACACACACACACACACACACACACACACACACACACACACACACACACACACACACACACACACACACACACACACACACACACACACACACACACACACACACACACACACACACACACGTAAACACAAAGTGAGGTCTATGTATGGTGTAAATGCACAGGCCTACATTCATGCAAATCACCCTCGGCACTTTTCAAAGACTTCCCCGTGGACAGGAGCGTCTGCCAGCGCTGCTATAAATCACGCAGAGGCTGGTGCTGAGGGCAAGGCACACCTTGTCCACGTCGCCCCCACTCCTGGGCTGAATAAACCATAACATCCTGCCTCTCGTGCTGCCCGACGCCCTCTGAGCACGACCCTAGAGGAGGCCTCCCTCATGCCCTCATCTCCCCTCATCTCCCCTCCTCCTCCTCATCTCTCACCCCATCCCTCCTCTTCTGCCTAATGTATCTATCTATAGGAATGTTAGCTGTTGCAGTCTGGCGGAGCTCTTCTTGTTTGGAACAACACAGAAACCCCCTCCCCATCTTCATTTAACTATTTTTTTCCATTCGAATGACTTCCTGCTTGAAGAGTGGGATGAGAAAAAGAAAAAAGGAGAAGAGCAAAACAGCAGGAAGCAAGCGTTTAGCAGGAGGATGCTGACACCCTCATCCTGTCGTGTGCCGGCTTGGTTCAGGTGTTCTGGGCCAATCGTCTCCCTCCGCTCCATTTACCTCAGGGTGTGCCGTATTTGGCTGAGAACGTGCACCTTTCCTTCATGGCCCCCTCTGGAGGAAGTATAATGTTTCTGGAGAGAAAAGGAGATAATTTTACTGCCCGTCCAGAGGAGCCAAATGTACAGGCTCATAATAGAGCATTAAAATCCCTCACCACCCAACAGAGACATAAAAGTGAACAAAGAATAAAGAATGTGTGGAGTGCTAGGTTATCTGCTGATTATTTCCCTTGATTTTCACGACTGCAGAGGGAGAAGCTAAGCAAACAATCCAGCCCAGCGGTCTACTCTTGGCATTCCACTTGGAGGCCTTATTATAGACAATAATCACTTTGGAAAATGTATTTTGTGTGTTGCTGTGTGTTGGCATGCAACCACACAAATGATTACCATCTCTAAAATTCAATTTTTAAGTAAAAAGCTCAGAACTGCCAATAAATTCACTCATATGCAACAGTGTGTTTTAATTCCATTTTGTTAGAGGAAGGAGACGCATGTTTTAGATGTGGAAATTCTAATTTTGGAAGAAAAACGCTCCTTTAGTCCCCTAAAAAAGATGTGCAAATACAAGGGGACACATAATTATGACTTTGGATCCATATCCATATCCAAAGTCATATGCACAAAAAAACACTCAAGTCCAAATCTCTCCCTAACCCCATATGCAGGAGTATGGCCACCAGAACGCCAGAGGAGCCTTGAGAGGACAAGAATAGCAGAGCATGTGACTATTTGTGGCATAATTGTTATAGAGATAAAAGATGTCACTCTTCGCTTACGCACGCACGCACACGCACACACACACACACACACACACACACACACACACACACACACACACACACACACACACACACACACACACACACACACACACACACACACACACACACACACACACACATAATCATCATTAGGTGAAATATTTAAACATTGGTGAGGACCATGAGGTACGACCCCAAAAAACCTATGCATGTAAACACACAACACACACACTCCCTCATAGACAGACACACACAGGGCATGCATCAGCCAACAGACACTTACTCACTGGGCAGTTCCTAAAAGTATTTCCTAAGAGTAAATAATCCTCTCTTTATACACCAAAAAACAAGGACTTTAATTCGGCTGCTTGCAGCGTGTGTACATTGCGTTAGTATGTGTGCAAATGCCACACCGCAGCTCCATGCCTTAACCATGGGCTAACCTGACTATAAATGAAGCTGTGCACCTGTGCCGGGACAGATCCAGTGTGAGAGGAGAGTGCCATAATAGAACGCAAGCGCGTCGTAAAGCCCCGGATGTTTTTTCTGTAGCCCCGGACAATTCTCCCTCAATAATATAATACATTAACCGTGCTTTACCTGAACCTCATCATGACACTATGAGGACGGCAGGACTGTAATTTCCCGTGTTCAGTGAATGCAACAGAGGCAATACACCAGACCAATCACCAGAGAGTTGCATGGAAATAAACGTGTCTTATTGGCTGACAGGTACCTATCCTGTGACAATGTGTAAAATGTCAGTCGGCCTCGGAGTTTTTGAAGATGGACATAAGACATTTTTTTCTTAAAAAATACGACAATTCTCAAGTGGTGGTTCACACAACAACCCCAGAGCCAGCCAACCACTTGCGCCAGGTAAACAAGGTATGTAAATGTCAGTAAACTTCCAAGTTATGCGAACATGTAAGCAAAGCATAAATTACAGCTGTGTTGTTGACGTTACTTTGAATCGCGCGGGCAAGCTAAACCGTTAGCAAGTAGCTATAGATAGCCAGAGATATTAAATTAACACTTTGTCATACAATATAAATGTTATGTGTTTTACCGTTACCTGGTGATTTTAAAGAAAGCTCTCTGGAAAATGTTAACTTACTGTCAGTGTTCGACATGAAGCTAGAAGCTACCTTACATTACACAGTCACAGGGGAGTGATTTGTAAAATATCCATAAAGAAAAAGAAAATCTGTTTATGGTTCTGTTTCATATGGGTGTTGAAAGATGTATCCATATCTCTTAATTTTGCTCTCAAAGTGCACCAGATTGATGCTTTTAACTTCAATATTTAAACAAAAAATCTTCCCAGGGGAGCATGCCCCCGGACACCCCTGGAGGAGGTTACCTCTGCTTACACCTATATGCCGTGAGTTGATTATCGAGCCTTCATTGTAAAAGTCGAGGGTGTATGGGCATAGATGTCTCGTAATTATTTCTGTGAACAGAAAAATTATTTGTGTGTAAATATGTGATTTGTAAATGTAAAACACCATTCACAAATGCATTTAAAAGATTTGCAAACTCACAAATAAATTTGCAAATGTAAAACGGATCTGCAAATACGCTAAATATTTTCACAAATAAAAAAAGGTCTGTGAATATCTCTAACATTGACAACTTTCGATCAGGCATTTGTGAATCCATTTTGTATTTGTCAACCAAACATGCACTTGCGGATCTCAAATCTCTGCTTGTGGATCTCAAATCTCTGCTTGTGGATCTTCTTTTTACACATACGGAATTTTGAGACATACTTTCCGCCGGTCTCGGTCCCGGTCTTTTCGGAAACCACGTGATGGCCTGCTGATGACGACATTTCAGCATGATTTCAAAGTAAGAGCATGATGGTTTGTTTAAAGAGCCTGTGACATGAGTTTCCCCCATCATCCAAACCCATCAATTTGAGTAAATATTGTCCCCTTGAAAATCGTTACTGAACTGATTTTGGATATTTCTACTTTGATAACCATTAATCTGCCCGTCAATGTTGACCATTTTCTGGATCTTCTCGGGGATTCTTCAAGTCCCGCCAAATTATGTGTGACGTCATTGCGGGCACAGTGCTCCAGCTGCACCGTTCAGGATCCCAGCATCTGCATGTAAACGCACGATGGTGCACACAGCAGCAAGCTCAGACAGTTTAATTTTGAACGTGTCTGAGAGCTCATATGAGGCTGAAGGATCGGTTTATGTTGTATCTGTTAGAAGTTTAGGAATTAGGTGCGTCAATATGGACGATAATACTAGTGGTGCACGATAATTATCGGCCCGATATTTATCGGTCCGATATTAGGAATTATGACGTCATCCCGATGAACCCGATAAAAGTATTAAAAATACTGCGGTGTGGGTGGATTGGGATGAGGGCGCTTGTTTTTGACTCGGCTCCTCCCGTTTTGCCAGTACTGTGGTATTAGTGGTTTAGGAAGAGGGGAGTTTTTCACAAATCCAGCGCTCCCTAACTCATGCCTGGCTGTGACGTAAATGGTGTGCGGCCGTAAAGCCAGGACAGTAAACAAACATGTCGTCGGTAGTATGGGACTATTTCAAAGTTTCAGAGTTAGATAGTTCGCTTGCTATCCACGAGGAGGGAAAAAGGCAACGAGCTATAATACTTCCAACCTGATTAGTCACCTGAAACATCGCCATCGCTACGATGGTGTGTTAAAAGCGTACGAAGACGCCTGCGCTGCTAAACTAGCGACGAATCCAAAGCCAGCTGCAAAGGCACTGGGGCTTTTACCTATCGACGAGGCTTTTGAAAAAGGCAAGAACACTGATTTTATGTCTTATTTTTTGCTGATGTAAAGCACTTTGAACTGCAATCCCCTGTATGAAAGGTGCTATATAAATAAAGTTATTATTATTATTATTTGGGAAAATAAATATGGTCACTTTGAAGAGTCAAAACTGTAGTAGTAATGCTCTACAAAACTCTAGTAGTAATGCTCATGTCATTTGCTCACTACTAGTCTTTATTTTACCACCAGGTGTGCAAAAACTACAGGTACATTTAATATATATATTATATTAATATCGGTTATCGGTCTTGAGAAGCAGGAAGTTATCAGTATCGGTTTCAAAAAACCAATATCGTGCATCCCTAGATAATACGGTCATGTAGCCAGTGGTGGACTGGGACTAAAAATCATCCCGGGACTCTCGACCGGCCCACTTCGGTACCGCTAGTAAATTGTCAACGTGGGGAGTGGGGGATGTGCTAGTGACTTATCCGACCGGCCCACTTCGGTACCGGCCCATCGGGATTCATCCCGATGGCCAGTCCGCCACTGCACCCAGCCCAGCCCACGTAAACTGTCAACGGGGGGAGCCTCGCTGCGGGGAAACGGTGGACCTAGTGTCCCGATCGGAGTGGGAATAATAATAATAATCCGTGCATTTTATCCATTAATTTAAATCATCATCCTCACGATCATTTAATGTATCATATGTTCGCCGAATTGACATGAAAGCTCTAATAAATGTAGTTTCATCCACTTGAGTTTACAACTACAAAAATAATCGATTTGTTCAGAAACTGGACAAAAGTTAAACATATATAAAACACAGACTGTCTGTGTCATGGCGAATACAGTCGCTGCTTTATTTATGTCTGTATGACGTTGTTGTGAGTAGGGATGCATATCGTTGACTTTTTTACGATACCGATACCACTGAACGATACCGATACTCAACCGATACATATCGTGATACTTTGAAAATGTATCATCCCACAATTACTCCCATGAAGCGCTTTACGATATAGCTAACATGTCAAATGAATATTAAATTCAATTGTGGGACTTCTTGGACCTTTTAGTACTGAACAAACAATGAAAGATACATACAAAATATGAAGAAAACCGATTATGGAATATCTTTTATAACACCCGCCATCAGGTGTGCCGCGTGAATAGCACATCTTGTCAGTGCAAACAGACCGTTATAATTAATGTTAAACCTGAGATTCGACTAGAGAACAAATACATAATAGAATAATGGTCATGAGATCACAACAAATCACATCTTTAAAATCAACATTTACCTTCACTGGTAAGAGAAAACAAATCCCATCACAGTCCTTTTTATGGGACTTTTACCTTTCTAGTATTGAACAAACAATGAAAAATACATAAAATATGAAGAAAAAACGATTATGCAATCTAATTTATAACACCCGCCATCACGGGCCACGGACTCACTTTTAAAATTAATAAAAAAAAAAAAAATGTTTTCTTAAAAGTATCGAAACCGGATCTGATTTCGGTACGGTATACCATAGCCACCAGTAACCGGTATTTCGGTAATACCGGATACCGGTATGCATCCCTAGTTGTGAGTGTGGACGGAGCAGCTACAGGTTAGTTTAGCCTGATCGATCCGATTCCGATAGGATTTACATGGAGATACGGCCCGCCCCCTCTCCTTGTTTGAATGACAGGAATAAACACAGAATTAATGCTTTATTCATTCATGGTTTTTAAGGGGCTTATCTCCATGTAAATACTATGGTCGACCACCCAATATTCGCATCGCTCTAATCCAGTGCTTCTCAAAGTGTGGACCACTGGTGGTCCGTGAGCGCCCCCTAGTGGTCCGTGAGTATATTGGTAACATTTCATATTTGAAATAAATGAATAAATGTAAGTTTTCCGTACTCTCGCGGGAATATCTCCGCAATGGAGCGAGCTTAAGTTTCACTTTCATTTGCATAATATAGCCCAGTGCAACACCTTTGTCACACATGTAGTCACCTGTTTGTACCATTTTCAGGCGATTTGTAATCTGTTCTAGAAAAACGATGTGTTTTTGGATATTTGTGGAGTTAGGTGGTCCGCGAGTGTTTTTTTATTGGTTAAGTGGTCCTTGGTACGAAAAAGTTTGAGAAATACTGCTCTAATAGCTCGAGTTTCACCGCGGCTGTCAGCTGTGTTTGCTCCTGTCATTCAAACAAGAGTCGCTGGAGAGGGGGCGGGGCGTATCTCCATGTAAATCCTATGGGAGATACCAACTACAACAAAATGAACATATTTGACCGTGATTTAATAGTAATACACGTTTCAAAGTGATGCCGAAGTAACTACATACTGATAACGGTTAGTAAAAACCATGAATTAACGCTTTGACAAGTCTGCAGATAAGACGGCAGGCGAAAAGCTTTTAAAATGCGTGTTTTCTGAATGGAATCGGATCCATCAGGCTAAACTAACCTGTTGCTGCTCCGTCCACACTCACAACAACGTCATGCAGACATAAATTAAGCAGCAACTGTGTTCGCCATGACATAGACAGTCTGTGGTTTGTACATGTTTAACTTTTGTCCAGTTTCTGAACAGATATGAGGAGCTGTGAGCTCTGAGTGTGTGCTAACGGCTGATGTGTTGGGACCATAGGTTGGGACCAAGCGGCAAACTGGGGTAGAGCCGGGACGCCAATACGGAAGTGCCACACACTGCAGTTCATATATTGGCCGATAGGCGATGGCTGCAGAAAGGAGCAATTTCCATAGACCCCCATGTTAAAATGCCCAATTTTACAGCAGAAAAAAACATGTTTCTACCCCTGGCTACATACATGTTATTATCGATATAGTTAGATTCCACCTTCATTATTATGAATCTGTGAGTGAATTGTTTTCTAACGCGACCCTTTTATTTATATTAGGTCTTAAAGTTTGTGCATAAATTAGGGCGTGGTCACATTGAGTGACGGCTCTGTCAAGTGACTGCTGCTGCTAGCTTCTTGTCTCTCTGCTACCTGCTCCGTGAAGCTAGCTACAGGGACTCTGCCTGGTCAGTTCATCCAGGAAACACAACTTGAAGCCGGCCGTGGCTGTTTGTTCTTCATGCTTATATATCGGACTATTGTGACTCGCTCTGCGGTTAAAACAGACGGTGCATGAATGCGGTAAGTGAAATTCGAGTGCTTTATTTATGTGTTAATGATTTTAATCAGCCACGTAATGAATGGTAAGGCTTGGGTTAGCATGTAAGCGAGCGGTAGCTACATCGGTCCTAACGATGCTAATCGTAGCTTCCAAGTTAAAATCATATTCTGTATATATAAAGGTTAAAACGAAATAGACGTTAAGTGGGATAATACTGTTGAACAAACGGCTTCTGTTTGAGGTTTATAAAATAAGGTTACATCCTTGTAACTTAGAGAGATTTGTTATTATGTAGGTAGGAACTGTATGCATCGCTAAGGTTAATTTAAATTGGCTATGCTCAAGTATGTAGACAAGCTAATGTCGAAGTAGTGTATGTGAAATCAACCTCACAATAAGATGTGTGTATATTGCAATTATTAATGTCATATTTCAAGATGATTACTTAGATATTACAATATGGTTGGTTGAGCTGGAGTTCATTATCGAGCTTACACGTTAACGTCACAGTCATCTGAAGAACGAACCCAAACCTTGTTGTTTTTATTAATTGCATTACCAAATGGGTATCAAATAAACAGTAAGCATTGGTAACACAATTTCCAAAGTTACAGTAAAATAAAAAGGACCCTGACTCGGACAATACACAATCCAACATGTTCAACAGAAGAGAATCAGTTATATTGTTTGTACACATGGTACTTTACATATATATCTGTTTGTTTAAGGTGTCCAGGTGATGCAGACAGGCTGGACCAGAGAGTGAGAGACAGAACTTGACTCCTCACAGCAGTGAACTTCAGCACAGGTACAAAGACTCTATTTTTTACTGTACAAAGAATCAAGAAAGATATTGGTTTAAATGAATGAAGTATTGACTTGAATACACTGATATGTATTCCATTAAACAATACTAAATACTAGACCACCTACACATCAGTTAAGTTGAGGGTTTTTTCCATGCAAAAGGTTACATTTAGATGTTAACAAGCAATATGACTT
Source organism: Harpagifer antarcticus (assembly GCA_902827135.1). Lineage (NCBI taxonomy): Eukaryota > Metazoa > Chordata > Actinopteri > Perciformes > Harpagiferidae > Harpagifer > Harpagifer antarcticus. Next base: position 33,616 of record CADEHL010000357.1, read on the forward strand.
TGTCAGCTTTCTAATTTAATGTATTGAAGGCAAAGATATTTAACACATAGTGAGAACTGCTACTATTTATCTCTCAATATTGTCTTTAAAAAACGTGGTAAAAGTGATTCTTTCAGTGAGACAACAGAGCAAGCTTCTACAGTTGCACTACGTTTTGATAACAGTTAAATATTATTTTGATAATAACATATATTTCAATGTTGATGAACTTCATACTGTTCATTCATAATCTGATCGTCTTTGTAGCTCACTGTTGAAATAAAAAAAAAACATTACAATTACAAAATAATTATATCTACAGCCCCTAAACACACAAACACACTGCTTTCATAAATAACACACTTGTTCTGCAATAATATGTTTTATTTATCTTTTCTTGGTCCCCTCCTCTTCTCCTTGTACACAAACTCGCTCGGATCTGTCATTAGCCCGCATGGTTTTTCATACCACTGCTACGCTGACGACACCCAATTAATTCTGTCCTTACCCCGCTTAGAGACCCAGGTCGTCGCACGCATCTCTGCTTGTCTAGCTGACATCTCTCAGTGGATGTCTGCTCATCACCTCAAGCTCAACCTTGACAAGACTGAACTGCTTTTCCTTCCGGGAAAAGATTGTCCCACTCTTGACCTAACAATCAACATCGGCACCTCTATTGTTTCCCCGACTCAGACTGCAAGGAATCTGGGTGTGACCCTAGATAACAACCTGTCCTTCACTGCAAACATAGCTGCTACAACCCGCTGCTGCAGATACACGCTTTACAACATCAGGAGGATACGTCCCCAGCTGACTCAGAAAGCGACGCAGGTTCTGGTCCAGACTCTCGTCATCTCACGCCTAGACTACTGCAACTCCCTCCTGGCTGGTCTACCTGCATGTGCCATCCGACCTCTGCAGCTCATCCAGAATGCAGCGGCTCGTCTGGTCTTCAACCTTCCTAAATTCTCCCACACCACGCCGCTCCTCTGCTCGCTTCACTGGCTTCCGGTAACTGCTAGAATCCACTTCAAGACAATGGTACTTGCGTACCATGCTGCGAATAGATCTGGCCCTTCCTACATCCAGGACATGGTTAAACCGTAGACCCCAGCACGTGCACTCCGCTCTGCATCAACCAAACAGCTCGCTGCACCCTCGCTGCGAAGGGGACCCAAGTTCCCATCAGCAAAAACACGTGGGTTTGCTATCCTGGCTCCAAAATGGTGGAATGAGCTCCCCATTGGCATCAGGACAGCAGAAAGCTTACACACCTTCCAGTGCAGACTGAAATCTCTTTCGACTCCACTTCGAGCGATAGAACTATTAACAAAGCACTTATATACTAATAAAAGACTGGCTTACCTAAAGCCAGTTGAGTAGCACTTGAAATGTTTTTGCTCTATGAAACCTGATGTACTTATATGATTCTGTTTTCTTCAAGTTTGTATTTTGTTGGTCGAACGCACTTATTGTAAGTCACTTTGGATAAAAGCGTCAGCTAAATACAATGTAATGTTATGTTTCCTGTAATTTTTGTTAGGAAAGGACATGCCTGAAAGACACAACATTTTCTCCTTCTCTGAGGGTCAAGAAGAACATCCAAGAGGAACATTAAAAGCTGATGTTATGAGATTTTAAGACCAGTACACTAAGAAACTACTTTTATTGTAAAAACAGCCAGCTGATCGAATGCACCTATTTCCACATCTACACTCCATCAGCTGATTATTTCTATTTGCCTCACTTTATGAGCTTCACATCATGTGCCTTGTACCGCAGAGTTTGCAATGTCACAAATAAATGGGGCCAATCTTCAGTCAGATGTGAATGTGTAATCTAACATTTTCAGTAAGAATAATGGACAAAAGGAGTGCAAATACAAATACAATTTAATGAAATGTGAACCAAAAGTTAATCAAATGTTTTAAATAAAAAGCACATATGGACAGAAGGTGTACACTTATTAAATGTACAAGTGAACACATTTAGTCAAATAAAGTGACAGACTAGGCCTGTGCAGTTGGTATCAGCTATGCTCAGCATGGGCTCCTCCATCAGGCCTGGTCCTCCTCGCTGAGGAAAGACCCTCAGTCCTCTCCAAACCAACAGACAGGACGTCCATCACACGGAGGTTTCTCCCTGATGTCTCTGCAGCTCTCTGGACACCACGCTGTCTCAATCCGTCCACACTGAATATGAGAGGGGGAAAATGAAAATAATAAATGCTTTAGACAATAAGAAACATAAAGTTGACTGTTGAGTTACTCAGTTTTTTTAGATTGTCAATACTATTACTGTATAACTAATATCTCAGGTTAAGAGGCACATTCAAATAAAGATTGGTCTTTAAATACATGTTGTCTTTTGAATTGTTTGTCTAAAGTCAAGGATCTAGAACTGGTACTTAGTTTTAATGATACAGTCTGGTTATTATGCTGTTTGGAGGAGGCCTCACAGGTAAGAGCACTAACTAGCTACCATCACATGTACCTTAGCTTGACTTAAATGTATTAAACGTATAGTTAAGTGATATCAAAATATAAATAACTAATGTCATGCAAACATATTAATATTTGCTTGATTCCAGTGTTGAATTTAGCACAATTGCATACAAACGTTAAGGGATTTTAAGATTCTGAAGTATTATGCTAAAAACTCAATAACTTTAGATTATTATTTATAGTTTTGCTGAATAGTTTCATGTCCGCTTACCTTAAAAACGTAAAATGCCACGGCAGTGTGCAGATGGGGAGCATGTTAGCTTAGCTTGGTAGCTTCAGCTAGCTCTGGAACTTCCAGCTCGGTGGCAGCAGGTCCCGCCTCGGCTCCGCCTCTGCCCTTATTTGGAGTAGGCGGGAGTTGAACTCTGACGTCACTGTCGAGCCGTTAGTGGCCGACTCCGCCTACTAAGGGCTTCTCGGCAACTCTCCAGAATCCTATGGGTGACGTCACGGACCCTACGTCCATTTATATATACAGTCTATGGTTGGGATATATTTCGCTGTCGGGTGTTGACCAATCACGAAGCGTCATTTCTTGACTGGCAGCAAAAACAACCAATCACAGCAGTGCTTCTCTGTCTGGCTCTGTCCAATCACAAACAAGAAGTGTTCTCCCTAAAGGAATACCCTTTCCGTCCAATGTGAAATGCTGTGGTGTTTTCTGAAATGCTGTGGCGTTTTCTGAAATGCTGTGGCGTTTTCTGTTGTGTTTTCTGAAATGCTGTGGCGTTTTCTGTTGTGTTTTCTGAAATGCTGTGGCGTTTTGTGAAATGCTGTGGCGTTTTCTGTTGTGTTTTTTGAAATGCTGTGGCGTTTTGTGAAATGCTGTAGTGTTTTCTGAAATGCTGTGGTGTCTTGCACTTCAGGGCCACCGTAAGTTTGTGTTTGTTTATTGGTTCAATACAGCATATATCGAGCACTTTCGTATGCATTGATGTTGAAGTACAGGCTACGCCACTTTCGGGTCCCGGGGGGAGCCCAAAGATAACTATTGTTCTTCATTGTTTTTTATTCAGTCAAGCTGGTCAAAGTTACAAAGCACTTCACATCTTATTAATTGGCCTAGTTTTACTTTACCAGTGCAGTGGTAAGGTAATCTGTAAAAAAGCACCATATTTAGGTTAGCCTTAGTAAGGCTACATTAAATGTTATAATATTCATTGTGTCCTTTCTACTGTGTATGCATATATTCCTGTCTATTGCTTTTATTTGTATTTAATGTTATTATGTTTATAGGACTTGTTTCCACATATTTCACAATTTGGGATGAATGAAGTATCTATAGATGAGAGTAACACCTACGTCACTTCCGGGCAAAAATTACGGCCCCGCCACTTTTGGGGGAAAACAACTCTGTCATTTGAATGGCGGTCAATACAAATTCTGAAGTTTTTGCCAATCCGATAAAAATGTTTGGAAAACCGTGGATTTTTGGATCTTCAAAGAGCTCGATTACGATGGCAGTCAGGCAAACAATTACATTCGATCATTGGTAATCGACAATTGGTCTTGATATATGGTTAAATTAAAATCAGTAGGCGAGGTGTAATTTCTCCAGCTGTTACTCTCATGAGCGAGGCGGAACATAATAGTTTTATCATGCCAAAAAGCTGCTGTGTCGTTTATTGCACCTCAAACATTAAACATAATCAAGAGTTCAGTGTTTCTGTACTTCCTCTAGAAGAAAGGACAGTAAAGGAAGAGCTCTGTGGCTTCAGGCTCGATCGCCATTCAAATGACAGCGTTGTTTCCCCCAAAAGTGGGCGGGGCCGTAAAGTGACGTAGATGTTACTTTCATCTATGAAAATCGATAGCCTACTGCTATATTTAACCATATCGAGCCTGATCGTCGATTTCTAATGGCTTAATGCAATTGTTTGCCTGTCTGGCCATTGGAATCGGGCTCTTTGAAGATCCAAAAATCTCCGGTTTTCTTACATTTCTGATCAGATTGGCAAAAACATCAGAATTTGTATTGACCGCCGTTCAATTGACAGCGTTGTTTTCCCCCAAAAGTTGACGGAGCCGTTATTTTTGCCCGGAAGTGATGCATTTGTTACTCTCATCTGTGTATCTATCTATCTATCTATCTATCTATCTATCTATCTATCTATCTATCTATCTATCTATCTATCTATCTATCTATCTATCTATCTATCTATCTATCTATCTATCTATCTATCTATCTATCTATCTATCTATCTATCTATCTATCTATCTATCTATCTATCTATCTATCTATCTATCTATCTATCTATCTATCTATCTATCTATCTATCTATCTATCTATCTATCTATCTATCTATCTATCTATCTATCTATCTATCTATCTATCTATCTATCTATCTATCTATCTATCTATCTATCTATCTATCTATCTATCTATCTATCTATCGATCTATCTATCTATCTATCTATCTATCTATCTAGCTATCTATCTATCTATCTATCTATCTATCTATCTATCTATCTATCTATCTATCTATCTATCTGTATGGGCGGCGCCAGGCGGTAGCTTGCAGTTGCTACAGCAACACCAACAATTGGCCTAGCAACTGCTAAGCAACCCCAAGAAATGTATGTGTTTTTTTTGTATATATGAAATTCATAATTTGAAAAATGATTGATTTGAAAATGATATGCTACAGTACAAGTAGCCTACTTCTGGGTGTTTCATTCAAGCCCTTCATATGATCATTATAGTTAGGCTATAAAACAATAAGATAATAAATGAAAAACAGGTATGAAATACCAGAGGTGGGGAATCGAGTCACATGACTTGACTCAAGTCCGACTCAAGTAGCATATTTTTGGAATTGAGACTTGCATTGATAAAAGACTTGACTTGACATGCATGACTTGAGACTTGACTTAAGCTTGAGACAGATGACTTGAAAGGACTTGGCTTTTTAAAATTAAATATTTGCGTTTGTTTTTGTATTGAGATATTACGTTTAGTTTTTTCGAAATGTGAAACCTGGCAACCCACTAGAAGGCATTCTAGTCATTTTCAAGATTGAGTTACAATGATAATTTGGAGTGGCAAAGGATCAGCTGCATGACCCCGCCATCAAGTGCTTCATCCAAGAGGACAGGACGATGGACTTTGTGTTTAAGTGATTTGATCATCAAAGGTAGGCCTAAGTCATTTTCAATGTGGGCCGCCGTGCCGACTTAATTCATTTGTAATTGTTACATGGCTGTGGGTGCCCTGTCATGATAGGTGTTTAGATAAATGGTGTTGTTTTGTGTGGTCGAGGGTCGCTGTCATTGATGCGTTTTGCACCCCGGGCCGCTGTTTTGATATTCGCCACTGCACTGTAGGGTTTAAATAAGTAACACTTAAGCAACAATGAGAACATGTTTTAAGAACTCATTAATTTGTAAATTAATATCACATTTTCTGAACTTTCTCATACGTTTTGGAAAACTTCATAAAAATGCTTTTGTCAACGCCACGGTCATGCCACGCCCTCAAACAAGAATACCGCGGTGTGAGACTTCCAGTTCCTATTTCCAGCGATTCTTTAGCAGTTCTACACGTGTTTGCGTTGGATCCTCTTCAAATCATCGTAAAACAAGTAAGCATACCACCTGAGTTATTAATTACTGCTTTTTAACTAGCAAGTGTTATTTACTTTTCTTGTATTCACTGTTTCGAACGGAACATCGACATTTTAATGCATGCCATTGCCAGCGCCATTACTGCTGTTAAAGTTAGACTCAGCCCATTCATGCTCATGTGTAGTCTATTTGCAGTAAAATACCTCCGCTAAAACTATTCCCTACTACTTTATAACCCAGCGGTTATGTAAGAGTAAGCTACTAATGCGCCTATTTGATATGAATTCCTCTGTATGTATTTCACCGTTTGTTTTACTGTAAGCTATTTGTTATATTTCTACAATCTAGATGTGTACTCAATGTAAACTCATAGTGTGCAGTTACATCATTGAGTTGTCATTATACAATATGAAGTGCAAACTATATTTTTCATGCTTATGCAACGCTATAGATGCAAATCCATGTTTTAATCTGCAGGAGAGTTTACGTTAGCTCTCAGTAGCCAGTGACAGAAGTGCCATTGACTTCAGTTAAGGTGCATTCAGGTGCAATTAAGTAAAAGTGTGTATAGAGAGGTGAAGTCCCGCCCTTCTCAGGGATGCAAACTTGTCACCTTTCGGCGAAATTCGCCGTTTTGAATCCAAAATAGGTCGTTTGTGTGATTCATGTAGATCTGCAATAAAAAAAAATGTGGGGTATGGGGGGGTCTGGGACCCGGAGTAATCTGCGGCCGCGAGCTGTTATGTGCCATCATGACACGCATGGTGTTCTTTTTTTATATATTATAATGAAGCGAGAGCTGTGTGCTTGAGTCTTCCTGCCTGTCGGCTCTGCTCATGGATGTATAACGGTACGTCCACACAGCAGCTTTGAAAAAATCTTGAAAATCTTGGAGCTGGGCGTGTCTGAAAGCTTGGGGATTTTTTGCGAGCAACGCGACCAACAACCAATCGCATGAATCTCCCGCCCCCGACATACAAAGCAAAAAAATCTGGGGATTTTATGCGAGCAATGTATATATATATATATAAACTCCCCAAACAGGCGAAAACCTACCAGTTTCACCCACTGTCTCTGCCACCTCCCTCCATGCTTGTTTCCTCCGGTTTGTATCCCGGTAAATAGTCTGGTCGTAAAGAACCGGGTGATTTGCTATCGTAATTTCTCGTTTGGAATATGAGGAAATGACTCTGGCTCTCCCAGCATACACGTGCCTGGTTCCTCCGGTTTGTATCCCGGTAAGTAAATAGGGACTGGTCATAAAGAATCGGGTGGTTTGCTACCGCAATAACTAACTTCTCCTCCATTTTCCGGAATAAATAAAATGAACTGGGATTTGATTGGCTGACGCTTCCAGCTCAGCTTCAAAAGTTGAAGCTGAGCTGGAAGCGTCAGCCAATAAAATTCCGTGTATGCAAATCTGACAGTTCAAACGCTAGCCAATCAAACCGCGTGCAAGATACAAACCGGAGGAACCAGGCATGGAGGGAGGTGGCAGAGACAGTGGGTGAAACTGGTACATGTAGGTTTTTCACCTGTTTGGGGAGTTTATATCCAGTTTACTTCGTTTTAACATTGCCATTGCTTTGTATGTCGGGGGCGGGAGATTCATGTGATTGGTTGTTGGTCGCGCTGCTCTAAAAAAATCGGCAAGCTTCAGACACGCCCAGCTTCAAGATTTTTTTATGCCTGTAGTGTAGACGGGCCGTAAGCCTTGCACAGAGGCATGAAAATACATTTTCAAAATGCTCAACAGCCAAAATGATAAACTGACTGCTACAATTAAAATAAATGCTTTTATATATTTCTATTAGATGTGACTCTTTGGCGTTTCTGTTATTATTAACACTGTTAAAATCCTCTGTTATTCCTCATTTTAAAGCCGATACTCCGTGGGGTCGGGGGGCTCGGATCCTTGTCACCTTTTTCATACCTGATGAGTTTGCATCCCTGCTTCTACTTCCGCCCCATGGGACCTTATTTCGGAAAAATTATGTATTGAAGTCAATGGGGAGAGAAAGATTATCTTTCGATCCCGTTTGAATTGTGCCACAAATTACACATATGATGTTTGTCAATCTTAAAAAAGAATTTCCATGTCAAAAAAGTCACAGTTTGTCATAAAAGTGTTGAAAAAAACTTTTAAATTGACAAACATCATATGTGTAATTCGTGACACAGTTCAAACGGGATCGAAAGATAATCTTTCTCTCGCCATTGACTTCAATACATAATTTTTTCGAAATAAGGTCCATTGGAGGTCCACCGGAAGGGGAGGGACTTCGCCTCTATTGGGCGAAGATGCATTATAACGTCTGCAGGATGTGTTCAATGTAGTCCAGTAAAATGCAGTCTTTAGTGAGAAATATCAATAAATACAGTTGTATAAGGAGATGTTTTACTACAACATAAAGTAGATTTTAGACGGTATGCAAACGAGATAAAGGAGTGTATATTTAAGTAATTAGGATCTGCTGTGTAGAGAATCATGGAATTTGACTGGTATCTACCTATACCATTCTTAATAAATGCCATCCTTATAAATGTAAACAGGACCGTCCATCCCTACAGCCAGATCATGTAGACTGCGTGGGGCCTCACCTTGCGGAAGGGGCCTCATCTTGCAGAGGGAGCCTCAACTGAGCCGCAAATGCAGCGCACCTATGCGCTTATGTGGCGCAATTAGTGTGGCACGGTTTCGCCGCTGCGAGGCTCCACTAGCACCCCGCCGCCGCTCGCCTCATCATATAACATTGTGTGGGGCCTCAAGTTGGCCAGGGACGGCCCTGTGTATATAAATACATTACTGTTTTAAATGATACTTATGTTTTAATTATGTTTGATTCCATTAATTGAATTAAAGATGTTTTAATAAATTCTACTGAAATGATTGTTACATTGTCATCATGTAACTATTTTGTTCTTTAATTTGCCTCACCAGAAAACAGCACCTCCTCTTGAAGACATTTTGCCTCCTGCTATCGACTTCAGGTTCACATTAGGTAAGTCCTTGAGTGTGTCAGACTAAAGTTGTTGTTTCAGAGGTTAATTCAAGACGTTATGTTTACATTCTAATATAATGAGCATCAGGTAAACATACCCATTTCTATTTTTTGAATCACAGATGGGAAACTATGCAGCACTAGTGTCACCACTCCAAATGATATTTTAAAACATTATCAACTCCATCATTGGAACCTTTGGACAGAAACGTGCCTTGCCCTGCATTCATGTAGACTGGCCTGCGCTCTCACATATCATGACTACGTGGTCCATTTTCTTGCAAACCAGCCTTTTTTTTGATGGCTTAAACCTCTTGTAATGCATGTGAATAGCACCTCTGTTACCGTCTGTTAACAGCTAATGTTAACTGGCTCGTTATGATTTCAAGACGGATTTGATTTTTGTTGTTGAGGAAAACACATGGTGTGTCCTGATTTGTACTCAATTTAGTGTTTTGTTTGTATTTACAGGGAACAGCAGAGGTCGAAGTGCAACAGAGACTCGTGATGCACAGCATGAAGTTATACATTGCCCACGAGCCAGATGCAGTTGGAATAACCATCAAGTAATAACCATGTGTCTCCATGTATGTTAATGTGTTGTGCTTAACTTGTTAGTGTTTTATTAAAACTGTTTTGAAATAATCGAATTTTAATAAAATGTAATAACATGTTTATAACGTTCCCTTTTTTAAATCTATTTGTTTAATCTGCAATGTTTCAATGCTATCAAATATTTAAAGGGTTGGATTGAAATCAGGAAGAATTTGTCGTATATAGGTTCCGGCAACTCAATTGTGTTTTATAATTTACTTTATTTATTCTTGTCTTATGTGGTTCTTAGCAGATTGTTATTCGCATTGGTTTACACTTAATATCTTGGCTTTTAATTGTAGGCTCAACTCATCTTTTCACCTGCAGAAAAAATCACATTAGTGAGTTTACACAACTCCTAAAATTGCTTGGAAACTGTTGACACATTTTTTTTTATTAAAGTTTTAGGAAAGTAACTCGTTCTTGAGTAGAGGAAAACAAAAAAAGTACATTTCACCAACTCAAAAAATGCTAAAGTTGACTATACTCTTAAAATTGCTTGGAAACTGTTGACACATTATTTTTTTATTTGTACCAAAGCAACCGTTTTTACAGTGTGCAGTTTGTACTTTATACAGCAGGTGAAGAACCTGGAACAGGTATGATGTAGAAAGAGGATACATCATCTAAAATGAACATGGTTTTATTCTTCTTCTTTTTTTTACAAAATACACAGTATAACCTGTTCTTGAAAATATACTGAAGTGAAGAATAATCGTTTTTGAGCTAGAATTAGGTGTTTTAAGTGGAAAGAGAAGTAATGCACTCAATGTGACATGAAAAAAACCTGAACAAGTTTTAGATAAGGGAACATTTCACTCACATGGCTGTCCAGCTGTAACCTCTGTCGGTGGCGCTTGCGGTGTGCATCAGAATCTTTCATTTAAATTAATCCATGGACATCTCATTTTTAACAACGGAGCACAAAGAGTCAGTGGGTGGAAGAATAGACTGCTTCTATTAATTCTGAGATTAAATATTTCAGTTATCAAATCTGTATAGTCTATACATCTATATAAAGTCTTAGGGAAGCTAGAAAAAAATGGTTTACATCTGCTTTAGTTTAAGCATTTATGTGACGAGTATTATAGAAAGACCAGCTTATTGAACGTTGTTACAATACAACTACAACATGTTTGTTTCACCATTCTACAATTCTGTTAAAGTGGCATATTGATTGGTGTGTTACTCACCCCAGCCCACTACCTTCAAACACACACACACACACACACACACACACACACACACACACACACACACACACACACACACACACACACACACACACACACACACACACACCACACACACACACACACACACACACACACACACACACACACACACACACACACACACACACACACACACACACTGCTGCTATTCTCTGTGTCTTTAGCTAAGCCAGAGGACAAGTGATGCCCAGGGCCGTTCCTGATCCTTCTGGCCTTTTCCTTGCAGGAATCTCCTCTTCCTGTGCGGAAGTTTATCGTGGTCAGCCTGCCTGTCAGTGACGCCTCCCAAAGGAAAGTGACAGCGGCTTTATTCAGCCGCTGACCCGTGAAGAGGACAGGGGAAGAAAAAAACAAGTGTATGTGTGTGTGTGTGTGTGTGTAACCTGACTAAGGGCTTATTTTCTCTGCAGTAAGGAGGCGCAATGAATCTTGTCCGATCAGCACAACCTCTGCATATCTGCGCGTGTGTCTAATGTCACGTCCTTTAAACGACCACAACAATGTGATGCCTCTTCCCTTCGTCTTTTCAAGATAGAAAAAATATCAAATTCCCACATCGACCAAGTGATGTCCTTTTATCTGATCTCTATACAAACAGATCCGTTTTTATTTTCTATCTCAAAGTCAAGGCCTCGCAGCCTTGAAGATATAAAAGGATAGAGAAATGATGTCCATCTGCTCCGATGATCTCTCTCCAACTTTATTTGGCATTAGCTTTTTCTCCATCCCACTCTGGTCCCATCAGCCCCAGAGGAGCGAGGCACTGGCCTTTTCTTGACCCAGTTTAGGACTTCCATTCTGGGCTTTCTGATCAGTCCACTCTCCCCTCTGTGTGGGGCTTCAACAGAGAGTCCTGAGATTATCAGATGGTCACTTAAGAGGGAATGAGAGAAAGCGAAGTGCTGTCCACTTAGCTGAAGATTATCCTTTAAAAGGAAGGGATGGCGCTGGAGATGGAGGAGAAAAGGAGAAAAAATGATGTGCTTAAGAGATGGATATAAAGGGGGCGGATGGAGGGAGAGATTGCGAGGACAGTCAGAGTATGGGAGAGGGCAAATAAATCATATGGAGATAAAGTGTGTGTGGGAGAGGGTTAACAAAAAAGCGAGGAGAGAAAATAAAGCAACGAGGGAAACATCTAAATGAAAAGCTGAGATGGAGGTGATGGGATGGAGCGAGAGCGGAGGAAGGTCGACGGAGGGAGGCAGAGATGGAGAGATAAAAAGAGGAGGAAGCAGGAAGGATGAGGACAAGAGCTGGATTAAGCAGTAAAAACAGGGATTGTGAAGTGGTCACTAAGCAAACTGAGCATCTCTGCTCTGTACGGGGAATGGAGGGCACATGCTGACTTGTGTTAGTCAAACATCAACAGAAGAGTCTATGTAAGGCCTATTTAAGGGTTACATTAATGAATGCAAGCAAAATATGTATACGTAGTCTTCTTTCTAGATTAATGTTTTAAAGAATTTGTACCCGCTTATGTACTTTCAGGCAGTGTAGGGTTAAAGAATTAAAGACGTGAACAATTGGTCTTGTTTTCGCAGTCGGTTAACACAGCAGAGTATAAACACATTGTAACGACCCAGGAAATGTCTTTATATGAAATGTATAATAACCCAGCTCCTGTGTTATGAATATCTCATGTTTCAACTGTGGAACAACCTACCAACTAAAATAAGAAACCGTGCTACCTACACAGAAAAACTCAAGAACTGGTTGTTAAAAAATATGTAAATAAATTAATGAAATCAAGTACGATAATAATGAATTTAGGACAGATTGGGTACTCATTTTGCTGTTCCCCTATACAAATCCGTTTTGCCTTTGACGTAGATTGATTCTAGCTGTGTGTTGTCTTACTCAGTGCTTTTCTGAATGCAAAATCTGACAAGTATATTACTAGTAAATAACTAGAAATTGCTTGTATTGTGTTGCAAGTGTTACCTGCAACAGGTATAATGGATATTTTGTATATTGGCATAAAGGTATTTGGCGTATTCAAAATGCTTCAAAATCCCATCACATTTAAAGTCCACCCTTTCATAATTT
>CADEHL010000358.1:0-40459 GCA_902827135.1 Harpagifer antarcticus
GTTTGTGTGTACAGACAGAGGGATCTAAATATATATATATATATATATATATATAGATATATATATATATATATATATATATATATATATCTATACACGTATGGTGATGTAATTCAATGTAAAGCAGTTCTTCCTCTCAGTCTAACAGACAACTAAGACAGCTGCATTGAAGAAGTTTCAACCTTGAAAGGACTTTGGCTCGTTTACCGTGGTCAAGAGCGTTCAAGGAGCCTTTTCAAAGTCAATTGAGTTTCCAGCCAAGAGCTAGCCGAGTCCTTTTTCCCCAGCTCAATCTCCAAGGCTATTTTTATCCATCCGACTGACATATCAAGTGGCTCTGATCAGCACACCTGCCTCTCCGTGCTGAGGCGAGAGGGGCCAAAAACTGGAGCTCATAAATCAAAGTGTCACCGAGCAAAACTGTCCGGAGGCCCAATTCCCATCGCTGGGTCACGACCGGACACCAGAACAAACTGGAGTAGATTTAGACTCTTTTGGAGTCTAAATATAGCATCCAACCTAATCAATAAACTCCAACATATCCAGAACTCTGCTGCCCGCCTCCTCACTCACACCCGCTCCCGAGACCGTGCTGTAGTTCCTTTATAGCCCAACATTAGCCTCCTTTAGCTTAGCGGTGGTGATGTGAAGTCATGTGACCGTGCTGTAGTTCCTTTATAGCCCAACATTAGCACCTTTAGCTTAGCGGTGGGTGACGTGAAGTCATGTGACCGTGCTGTAGTTCCTTTATAGCCCAACATTAGCCTCCTTTAGCTTAGCGGTGGTGACGTGAAGTCATGTGACCGTGCTGTAGTTCCTTTATAGCCCAACATTAGCCTCCTTTAGCTTAGCGGTGGTGACGTGAAGTCATGTGACCGTGCTGTAGTTCCTTTATAGCCCAACATTAGCCTCCTTTAGCTTAGCGGTGGTGACGTGAAGTCATGTGACCGTGCTGTAGTTCCTTTATAGCCCAACATTAGCCTCCTTTAGCTTAGCGGTGGTGATGTGAAGTCATGTGACCGTGCTGTAGTTCCTGTATAGCCCAACATTAGCCACCTTTAGCTTAGCGGTGGTGACGTGAAGTCATGTGACCGGTGCTGTAGTTCCTTTATAGCCCAACATTAGCCACCTTTAGCTTAGCGGTGGTGACGTGAAGTCATGTGACCGTGCTGTAGTTCCTGTATAGCCAAACATTAGCCTCCTTTAGCTTAGCGGTGGTGACGTGAAGTCATGTGACCGTGCTGTAGTTCCTTTATAGCCCAACATTAGCCTCCTGTAGCTTAGCGGTGGTGACGTGAAGTCATGTGACCGTGCTGTAGTTCCTTTATAGCCCAACATTAGCCTCCTTTAGCTTAGCGGTGGTGACGTGAAGTCATGTGACCGTGCTGTAGTTCCTTATAGCCCAACGTTAGCCTCCTTTAGCTTAGCGGTGGTGACGTGAAGTCATGTGACCGTGCTGTAGTTCCTTTATAGCCCAACGTTAGCCTCCTTTAGCTTAGCGGTGGTGACGTGAAGTCATGTGACCGTGCTGTAGTTCCTTTATAGCCTAAATCTAGAGACTGAAATCATACAACATGTTTCTAAAAAGAGTAATTTGTGATTATTCAAGGTGTTAATGTTTTACTAATGTATTCTTTTTCTTCTTCTTCTCTTCCTGCTATCGTTTGGCACTGTGTCATCATCCTACGACCTCTCCATCAGGTGAGTTCCCTTCTCTAGATATTGCTTTTAATCGACTATTTTACCGGCTTGTTTTGCCAAAAACCTGCTCGTCCAAGAAGATAACATCTGGGTAATGCTGTGGCTAAGACTGGGTTGTATCTTGATGTTGTGAAACTTGATATGGCCTTTTGGATATCGACCTATAGCTATACAAAAGTTGTCTTAACGTGGTGTTTAATAAATTACAATACATATGGAAGGAAGAGAATTGTAGAAACTGATCTCTAGGACGCTATTAACAGGAATGAATCTGCTCCAAATGAATTGAAATCGCTCCTTTTTCTCAAGCTTCCGGTACATTTGTGTTGGTTTATTGTTATTTATGCATAGAATATCACTTAATAGGGTTTATAAGTTCCTCCATGATAGAAAGGGGCTCCCTTAAGGAACATAGGTAGAACATAATGATATTATTCAGTTGTTTAGAGCTATGAGTTCAAAGCAAAATATTCATAAATTGCCAAATGACATCACTTTACAGTAATGCAGCCTTTGCAATGCAATTTAGTATTCCTCCCCAGACGTGCAGTCCAGGTGTTTTTAAACCCCCACTGACACTTTATCTATCCGACCCATGATATGCTTTCGTCTCCTTGTTCTGTCACCTCTTTCGTTGCGTGTACTGCCTCCAGTTTGCAAAACAACTATTTCATTTAGTTCTCTTCAGTTAAATGAATCCAGAGAGGTAGTCCAGGTTCCCGGTCCTCACAACCTTAGATCCCATGTTGGGAACCAGTGATCCAATTAAAGAGGACCTATTCTGCTTTTCTGGTGTTCTCCATTTCCTGTAGTGTGTTCTACTTTGTTTGTATGCATGTAAATGGTCTGCAAAGGCTATAATCCTATATGACCTGAACATGAGAGGAATAGGGCCCCTTCAAAACTGTTGAAATGTGCCTTTATCGGTCTCAGTTTAGTCGTTACACGTCTCAGTTTAGTCGTTACACGTCTCGGTTTAGTCGTTTCACGTCTCAGTTGTTACACGTCTCAGTTTAGTCGTTACACGTCTCGGTTTAGGTTTCGTCGTTACACGTCTCGGTTTAGCTGTTACACGATCTCCGGTCTAGTCGTTACACGTCTCAGTTGTTACACGTTCTCAGTTTAGTCGTTACAACGTCTCAGTTTAGTCGTTTCAAGTCTTCAGTTTGTTCACACGTCTCAGTTTAGTCGTTACACGTCTCAGTTTAGTCGTTTCACATCTCAGTTGTTTACATCGTCTTCAGTTTAGTCGGTTTTACACGTCTCAGTTTAGCGTTTCCACGCTTCAGTTGTTACACCTATCAGTTAGTCGTACACGTCTCAGTTTAGTCGTTACACGTCTCAGTTTAGTCGTTACACGTCTCGGTTTAGTCGTTTCACGTCTCAGTTGTTACACGTCTCAGTTTAGTCGTTACACGTCTCAGTTTAGTCGTTACACGTCTCAGTTTAGTCGTTACACGTCTCAGTTTAGTCGTTACACGTCTCAGTTTAGTCGTTACACGTCTCAGTTTAGTCGTTACACGTCTCAGTTTAGTCGTTACACGTCTCAGTTTAGTCGTTCACGTCTCAGTTGTTACACGTCTCAGTTTAGTCGTTACACGTCTCAGTTTAGTCGTTACACGTCTCAGTTTAGTCGTTTCACGTCTCAGTTTAGTCGTTACACGTCTCAGTTTAGTCGTTACACGTCTCAGTTAGTCGTTACACGTCTCAGTTTAGTCGTTACACGTCTCAGTTTAGTCGTTTCACGTCTCAGTTTAGTCGTTACACGTCTCAGTTTAGTCGTTACACGTCTCAGTTGTTACACGTCTCAGTTTAGTCGTTACACGTCTCAGTTTAGTCGTTACGCGTCTCAGTTTAGTCGTTACGCGTCTCAGTTTAGTCGTTACGCGTCTCAGTTTAGTCGTTACACGTCTCAGTTTAGTCGTTTACCCGTCTCAGTTTAGTCGTCACACGTCTCAGTTTAGTCGTTACACGTCTCAGTTTAGTCGTTACACGTCTCAGTTTAGTCGTTACACGTCTCAGTTTAGTCGTTACACGTCTCAGTTTAGTCGTTACCCGTCTCAGTTTAGTCGTTACGCGTCGCAGTTTAGTCGTTACACGTCTCAGTTTAGTCGTTACACGTCTCAGTTTAGTCGTTACACGTCTCAGTTTAGTCGTTTCACGTCTCAGTTTAGTCGTTACACGTCTCAGTTTAGTCGTACACGTCTCAGGTTAGTCTTTACCCGTCTCAGTTTAGTCGTTACACGTCTCAGTTTTAGTCGTTACACGTCTCAGTTTAGTCGTTAACGTCTCAGTTTAGTCGTTTCACGTCTCAGTTTAGTCGTTACACGTCTCAGTTTAGTCGTTACACGTCTCAGTTTAGTCATTTCACGTCTCAGTTGAGTCGTTACACGTCTCAGTTGAGTCGTTACACGTCTCAGTTTAGTCGTTACACGTCTCAGTTTAGTCGTTACACGTCTCAGGTTAGTCGTTTCACGTCTCAGTTTAGTCGTTACACGTCTCAGTTTAGTCGTTACACGTCTCAGTTTAGTCATTTCACGTCTCAGTTGAGTCGTTACACGTCTCAGTTTAGTCGTTTCACGTCTCAGTTGAGTCGTTACACGTCTCAGTTTAGTCGTTACGCATCTCAGTTTAGTCGTTACGCGTCTCAGTTTAGTCGTTACGCGTCTCAGTTTAGTCGTTACGCGTCTCAGTTTAGTCGTTACACGTCTCAGTGTAGTCGTTACACGTCTCAGTTTAGTCGTTACACGTCTCAGTTTAGTCGTTACACGTCTCAGTTTAGTCGTTTCGCGTCTCAGTTTAGTCGTTACGCGTCTCAGTTTAGTCATTCTCAGTTTAGTCGTTACACGTCTCAGTTTAGTCGTTTCACGTCTCAGTTTAGTCGTTACACGTCTCAGTTTAGTCGTTACACGTCTCAGTTTAGTCGTTTCACGTCTCAGTTTAGTCATTACACGTCTCAGTTTAGTCGTTTCACGTCTCAGTTTAGTCGTTTCACGTCTCAGTTTAGTCGTTACACGTCTCAGTTTAGTCGTTTCACGTCTCAGTTTAGTCGTTACACGTCTCAGTTTAGTCGTTTCACGTCTCAGTTTAGTCGTTTCACGTCTCAGTTTAGTCGTTACACGTCTCAGTTTAGTCGTTACACGTCTCAGTTTAGTCGTTTCACGTCTCTTAGTAGTTGATTTCGATTCTTTGTAGTCTCTTCCCATCTCTCTGTGGTCGTTGTTTGTCTCATTGTAGTATTGTAGTACTGATACCAGAAAAATATACTCAAGTACAGTAACAAAGTATTTGTACTCCACTACTTCCGACCTCTGGAAACCTTGTGTCCCAGCATGCATCCTCCACCTTCTCCCTCCATCACCTTGAAAACACCATCACCTTGTTTGATCAGAGGTGAAGCATGGATCACTTCATTACACTTTCCTGCGTACGTTCCCCCGTGGTTTGTGAGGTCAAATGATGTGGTCTCCTCTCCTCTTCCTCGGATAAAACTCAGGTCTAAAGACTCCCCACGGCCTCTTCCTGTTGTTGTTGTGTACGTGATGTATCGCCCTAATAATCAGAGGATATACTGCGAGACAGCCTTAGGAGAACCTGCTTTATAGTGTGAGTACATTACATATTATTGAAAGAGAATACATCATGCAACTCGAGGCTTGAGAGGGGGAGGGGAAATCTTCTGCATTATTCCTCAACTGCAGGATTGTTAGTGAGCATCAAGTTGAGCCACCAGCTGGAATGTGTAGGAAATGGTTTTTATTTTGACGACATCAACACGCTGCTACCGCTAAGCTAAATGAGGCTACTCTAAAGGTAGCATCTCCCTGGTTGCTTCACAACAAGACAATGGGATTTCTCCGTTTGATTTTGAATTATTGTCAAAAATAATAATAATCTCAACGTTTAAGATATTTACAAGTTTAGTTCAGCAGGATAATCTCCACATACTCACACCACTTTATGATTCTGAAGTAAGAAGCTAATGTTGGGCTATAAAGGAACTACAGCACGGTCACATGACTTCACGTCACCACCGCTAAGCTAAAGGAGGCTAATGTTGAGCTATAAAGGAACTACAGCACGGTCACATGACTTCACGTCACCACCGCTAAGCTAAAGAAGGCTAATGGTGGGCTATAAAGGAACTACAGCACGGTCACATGACTTCACGTCACCACCGCTAAGCTAAAGGTGGCTAATGTTGGGCTATAAAGGAACTACAGCACGGTCACATGACTTCACGTCACCACCGCTAAGCTAAAGGAGGCTAATGTTGGGCTATAAAGGAACTACAGCACGGTCACATGACTTCACCACCGCTAAGCTAAAGGTGGCTAATGTTGGGCTATAAAGGAACTACAGCACGGTCACATGACTTCACGTCACCACCGCTAAGCTAAAGGAGGCTAATGTTGGGCTATAAAGGAACTACAGCACGGTTACATGACTTCACGTCACCACCGCTAAGCTAAAGGTGGCTAATGTTGAGCTATAAAGGAACTACAGCACGGTCACATGACTTCACGTCACCACCGCTAAGCTAAAGGAGGCTAATGTTGGGCTATAAAGGAACTACAGCACGGTCACATGACTTCACGTCACCACCGCTAAGCTAAAGGTGGCTAATGTTGAGCTATAAAGGAACTACAGCACGGTCACATGACTTCACGTCACCACCGCTAAGCTAAAGGAGGCTAATGTTGGGCTATAAAGGAACTACAGCACGGTCACATGACTTCACGTCACCACCGCTAAGCTAAAGGTGGCTAATGTTGAGCTATAAAGGAACTACAGCAAGGTCACATGACTTTGAACAGATTCTCTTTCATGCTGACCAAAAACACATTCAGTGCATTGAAATTCTGACTCATTTCGGGGTTTTAGAACTCATTCCTGCAGTTGTATTGTTCACCTCAACCTCTTTATCCAATACGAAGCAGCTGCTGAGGTATTAGCCAACAGGAAAGCTGTTTCTCTCTCTGTAAAGAGTTGAAATTACCCATTCAGCCTCTCCAGACCACAATAAGCAGAGTGAAATGGTTGGCCGGTGTTGCCTGGCGACAGTAATTTTTGCCTTTCTGGTGAGTTCCCATTTCTGTGTATTCAGTGGTTTCCAGTGTGGAGAGAAATACCTCACCTTTCACCTCACCTGTGTGTGTGTGTGTGTGTGGGGGTGTGTGTGTGTGTGTGTGTGTGTGTGGAATCATTCATTTTAGGGTGAAGACTTGGTTAGGGTTAGGCATGTGTTGGTTAGGGTTAAGGTTAGGATAAGTCTCCAGGAAATGCATGTAAGTCAATGTAATGTCCCCTGAAGTGATGTATACATGGTGTGTGTGTGTGTTTATTTGAAGGTGTTTCTGCTCTGATGGTGTCACTCCTCAAATTACCCCAGTCTGCGTGGCAACAGAGTTATTGGCGAGGCAGCTGGAGCTTTGTCACTCAGCATCCCTTATTGGTCAGATGTTTAAGTGTAATTGATATGATGAAGGTGTCGACACAACGCTGACCCATTTTACTACAGAAAGCATCCAACGTGATGTTAAGAGTGAATATCATGGGGTTTAGAGCAGCTTTAAGATCTCTTTTTCCAGGAGACTTTAAGACGTCTACTCTCCAAGTGACGATGTCATACACTCTGAACATTCCACCACATACACACCCATTATAAACTCTGAAAAACTTCACTAAACTTAAACTGTGATTTTAGGAAAATTGTTCCATCTATCCAAAAACTATTTTAGTCCAATAAAGTTGAGAGTCTGGAGAGTTGTTTAAAGTTTGAGTCTTTGTTCTACGTTAAAGTATGGCGAGTCAGTGTGACCTCAAAGTTTGACGACTCTGATCTCGATTTCCCATTCATTCCTATGGAGGAAAAGTGATTTCACATTTTTAAAATATATTTTAGATTAAATTAATTCAGTATATAGTTAAATAATATATGCAAATGAAGCCCCGCCCCCCCTGTCCGCAGTGTCAGTCATCCCCTCTTCCAGTTTTAATTAAATCCTGACGTTTGAATTTCTGATCTGGAGCCTCGTTCACTGAATCTGTGGGGCCCATCTGGATGGTGAGAGAAGATTACATGTTCCAACAAATCCCCTGAGAGCCGACACCAGGTTATTCACAGACTGCGTGTAACCAGGTCATCCTCATGTGCTCGTGCCCTGAAGCTCTATCTGGGAGTCAGTGCAAGGGGAGATCAGAAAAGGGTCGGATCAGATTTAAATTACGAACGTAGACATATTATTGGTATGGATAGACGTGGTATGGGTAGACGTGGTGTGGGTAGACCTGGTGTGGGTAGACGTGGTATGGGTAGACGTGGTATGGGTAGACGTGGTATGGGTAGACGTGGTGTGGGTAGACGTGGTGTGGGTAGACCTGGTGTGGGTAGACGTGGTGTGGGTAGACCTGGTGTGGGTAGACGTGGTGTGGGTAGACGTGGTGTGGGTAGACCTGGTGTGGGTAGACGTGGTGTGGGTAGACCTGGTGTGGGTAGACGTGGTGTGGGTAGACCTGGTGTGGGTAGACGTGGTATGGGTAGACGTGGCATGAGTAGACGTGGCATGGGTAGGCGCGGCGTGGGTAGACGCGGCGTGGGTAGACGCGGCGTGGGTAGGCGCGGCGTGGGTAGGCGCGGCGTGGGTAGGCGCGGCGTGGGTAGACGAGGCGTGGGTAGGCGCGGCGTGGGTAGACGAGGCGTGGGTAGACGCGGCGTGGGTAGACGCGGCGTGGGTAGACGCGGCGTGGGTAGGCGCGGCGTGGGTAGGCGCGGCGTGGGTAGGCGCGGCGTGGGTAGACGAGGCGTGGGTAGACGAGGCGTGGGTAGGCGCGGCGTGGGTAGGCGCGGCGTGGGTAGACGAGGCGTGGGTAGACGAGGCGTGGGTAGACGTGGCGTGGGTAGACGTGGCGTGGGTAGACGAGGCGTGGGTAGACGCGGCGTGGGTAGACGAGGCGTGGGTAGGCGCGGCGTGGGTAGGCGCGGCGTGGGTAGACGAGGCGTGGGTAGACATGGCGTGGGTAGACGAGGCGTGGGTAGGCGCGGCGTGGGTAGGCGCGGCGTGGGTAGACGAGGCGTGGGTAGGCGCGGCGTGGGTAGGCGCGGCATTGGTAGGCGCGGCGTGGGTAGACGCGGCGTGGGTAGGCGCGGCATTGGTAGACGTGGCGTGGGTAGACTGATGTCTGATGTCACCCTGCGTTGGGGGGGGGCTGTCACACAGCGAGGGACTCTGGATGAAGTTGTGAGGGACTGGTGTCCAATTGCTCCGTACATGAAGGAAGAATGCTCGAGGGCTATATAACATGATAAACTCACACATGAGTACTAGCTTGCTGCTTTCTGTCTCTGTTAGTTCTTATTGTCCTGTGGGTTTTATTGGGTCGTGTATTGTCTCACCTGAAAATAAAAAATATGGAAAAATCTATTCCAACAGGCTCAAAGGCTCAAAGGGAGTCGTGGGAGATAACATGTCCCCCCGCCTGAGAGTCATCCCGCTCATAATGGATTCTAATGAAGACAGAATAACAGCACGGCATATACATTACAGGATCCTCCGTACCGCATTAGAGAATGTCATTAACAGGTTCCTGGAGGAACTGCGTGTTGTGTCTTCACTCTTCATCATCACGCTGCGAGACACTGCAGTGCAGAGGTGGAAAGCAGCTACACACGAATGTTCCTGTTCACAACTTGAGGAAACATGTGTGCGTCACTCTTTAGTGTCCCCTGGTCTCCCAGCTGTGTGCGTCACTCTTTAGTGTCCCCTGGTCTCCCAGCTGTGTGCGTCACTCTTTAGTGTCCCGTGGTCTCCAGCTGTGTCACTCTTTAGTGTCCCCTGGTCTCCCAGCTGTGTCACTCTTTAGTGTCCCCTCCATGCCTCCTGTCTCTGCCTCCTCCCTCCATGCCTCCTGTCTCTGCCTACTCCCTCCATGCCTCCTGTCTCTGCCTCCTCCCTCCATGCCTCCTGTCTCTGCCTCCTCCCTCCATGCCCCCTGTCTCTGCCTCCTCCCTCCATGCCTCCTCCCTCCATGCCTCCTGTCTCTGCCTCCTCCCTCCATGCCTCCTGTCTCTGCCTCCTCCCTCCATGCCTCCTGTCTCTGCCTCCTCCCTCCATGCCCCCTGTCTCTGCCTCCTCCCTCCATGCCTCCTGTCTCTGCCTCCTCCCTCCATGCCTCCTGTCTCTGCCTCCTCCCTCCATGCCTCCTGTCTCTGCCTCCTCCCTCCATGCCTCCTGTCTCTGCCTCCTCCCTCCATGCCTCCTGTCTCTGCCTCCTCCCTCCATGCCTCCTGTCTCTGCCTCCTCCCTCCATGCCTCCTGTCTCTGCCTCCTCCCTCCATGCCTCCTGTCCCTGCCTCCTCCCTCCATGCCTCCTGTCTCTGCCTCCTCCCTCCATGCCTCCTCCCTCCATGCCTCCTCCCTCCATGCCTCCTGTCTCTGCCTCCTCCCTCCATGCCTCCTCCCTCCTGCCACCTCCCTCCATGCCTCCTCCCTCCATGCCTCCTCCCTCCTGCCTCCTCCCTCCATGCCTGGCTCCTCCGGTTTGTATCCCGGTAAATAGTCTGGTCGTAAAGAACCGGGTGATTTGCTCCCGTCATTTTCTCGTTTGGAATATGAGGAAATGAACGTCTGGAAATGAATGTCTGGCTCTCCCAGCTTGCACGTGGTTTGATTGGCTGACGCTTGTACTGTCAGATTTGCATAAACGGGATTTGATTGGCTGACGCTTCCAGCTCAGCTTCAAAAGTTGAACATTGCTCAACTTTTGAATCCTGGAAATCCTGGAAATCTTCGCTTCGCTCCCCCACAATGCAGTTCGGTGAAAAGCGAGGCAAAGTGACGTCATCCCCATTCAAAGCCAATGGCAGAGAAGCGTTGGAAGATTCGTTTAAAGCTGCTATGTGGACGCACCACACCTGACGTGGAAACGTTCCTCGTGGATGGGGGGGGGGGGGGGCTACAGAGAAAGACAGCCGAACCCGGTGCATTCCTCCGTCTGGATGTGGAGCACTTTTGCTAAATGTTTAGACAAACTGCTCGTGTTGCCGCCCTGACATGCTAAACTCTTATTGCAACGAGCATTGTCCACCTCGAGACGGGTAAAGTTTAACCACCTTGGAGCGCTTCTCTCCGCCATCCCCGCCGTGTGTTGCTGCATGTAGCAGCTGCGTGTGTGTGACCTGCCCCCCCCCCCTCGCACACAGACGGGGAGAGAGATCGCGTCTGGATTGGAAAGATCGAAAATACGCGTGAGGTGACGAGAGCCTGGACCAGAACCTGCGTGGCTTTCTGGGTCAGCTGGGGACGTATCCTCTTGATGTTGTAAAGCGTGTATCTGCAGCAACGGGTTGTAGCAGCGATGTTTGCAGTGAAGGACAGGTTGTTATCTAGGGTCACACCCAGATTCCTTGCAGTCTGAGTCGGGGAAACAACAGAGGGGCCGATGTTGATCGTCAGGTCAAGAGTGGGACAATCTTTTCCCGGAAGGAAAAGCAGTTCGGTCTTGTCAAGGTTGAGCTTGAGGTGATGAGCAGACATCCACTGAGAGATGTCAGCTAGACAAGCAGAGATGCGTGCGACGACCTGGGTCTCTGAGCGGGGAAAGGACAGAATTAATTGGGTGTCGTCAGCGTAGCAGTGGTATGAAAAACCATGCGGGCTAATGACCGATCCGAGCGAGTTTGTGTACAGGGAGAAGAGGAGGGGACCAAGAACAGAGCCCTGAGGGACCCCTGTAGTTAATTGACAAGGGTCAGACTCCGACCCTCTCCAAGTTACCCTGTAGGTACGGTCTTTGAGGTATGAGGCGAGGAGGGAAAGTGCAGAGCCTGAAACTCCAAGTTCTTGGAGAGTGCGAAGGAGGATCTGATGGTTCACCGTGTCGAATGCAGCATGTACATGACATGTATTTTTTAAATGTCTCCAGATAAAAAGACCAATAACGTTGGAGCTTAACGGTGCGTTAAAACACACGTGATGACGTCACCAACGAATCGACGACTGAATTAGTTGGCAACTAATTTGGTCATGGATTTGAATGGATTAGTTGCTGCACCCCCACTCTGGGGACAGCAACCTGCAGGAGGCCTGAGGGGTCTGGATGGTTCAGCATTGAGCAGCAGATCAGAATAAACCAGCAGCAGCATTTTGAAATGAGTTCTGTGACAGACAGGAAGCCGGTGGAACGACTTCAGAACCGATGGATCCACTTTCTAAGTGTCAGTGAGGACTTGAAGTATCTGCTGATGCAGAGCGAGACCACTGAGTGACCCACCTTCTGCACGGAAGAGCTGCTCAGAGTTTAACGGAGGGCAAAAAGTGCACAGAGGGCACGACTGTCTGATCTGAGTGAGTGAGCACACACACACTCACACTCACACACACACACACACACACACACACATGAGGGGTGAATGACTCGTAGCATTTAAAGAGCTTTGAGGGGTTGAAAAGACCTGATAAACGCTAAATAAATACGATTCACATTTACGGCCCATTACATCTCAAAGAGAGAGATGTCAGCCTGGCTCTGATCCGCCCCGACCCGACCCGACTGACCGCACACATCCAGGAAGCTGTGACTTTAAGAATAAACAAGACGCCCAGAGAGCCATTGCAGAAATGACTCAGCACATCCAGAGAAGGCCTTGCTTCAGAGCTCAGAGCCGAACAGCTGGGGAAATGAAATGTGTGAGCGCCTGGTGTTGAGCATCAGAGGGAACAGGGAGGATCTGTGTTTCTCTCTCATCAGATTCTCTCGGACAAACTTATCGACTCCTGGGATGTTTAGCTGCAGCTTGAACAACTGCAGCTCGTGAGTCCGGAAAGTGTTATTCAAAGTAAGTAAGTAGTATTCAGAGTTAGGTGCAGCACTGAGGTCCAACAGTTCATCCTCTGAAACATGAATCCAAACATCGATTATGCAAATTCCCCTGCTGCTTCTTCTTCATGTCTTTCCCTCAGCAACACGTGTCTGTGTTCAGAGACTCTTCCAGGGACAAAGACCCTCTCTTTCTGTCCTCAATACTCACATGTTTGTCTTCTCGAGTAAATACAAGTTTTCTTATCCAGCTCCTAAACATAGGACTTAAATCTAAGAACCATAAGACGATGTTACTTTCTCACAGAACATGTGGTACCGTCACAGCCCATTCGTTACATATATGACATAGGGAAGCGCTTTATCGTTCTATTGGTCAGCTTTCCCCACATGTGTCTGAAGCGCCTTCACCTGGATGAAACTGATAAGCCGATAAAGTGGAATGTCTCACGAACCTGTTGTATGAAGCTGGCTAACTATGAAGCAGCCTAGTAAGAGCTGCAGTGTTGTGAGCTCAGCTAGATGCTAAGAGCTGCAGTGTTGTGAGCTCAGCTAAATGCTAAGAGCTGCAGTGTTGTGAGCTCAGCTAAATGCTAAGAGCTGCAGTGTTGTGAGCTCAGCTAGATGCTAAGAGCTGCAGTGTTGTGAGCTCAGCTAAATGCTAAGAGCTGCAGTGTTGTGAGCTCAGCTAGATGCTAAGAGCTGCAGTGTTGTGAGCTCAGCTAGATGCTAAGAGCTGCAGTGTTGTGAGCTCAGCTAAATGCTAAGAGCTGCAGTGTTGTGAGCTCAGCTAAATGCTAAGAGCTGCAGTGTTGTGAGCTCAGCTAAATGCTAAGAGCTGCAGTATAGTGAGCTCAGCTAAATGCTAAGAGCTGCAGTGTTGTGAGCTCAGCTAAATGCTAAGAGCTGCAGTGTTGTGAGCTCAGCTAAATGCTAAGAGCTGCAGTGTTGTGAGCTCAGCTAGATGCTAAGAGCTGCAGTGTTGTGAGCTCAGCTAGATGCTAAGAGCTGTTGTCAGCACGTGGAGCAGAGGGAAATTAGAAAGGATGTAATGATATTCAGTTAGCCTCGTTATAATTAAGCTTTATGTGTTTCAGCTCCGAATGAGTGCAATAATATCATCCTTTCCGTTCGTCTGACGGGCCACGTGATGGATAATCGCTCCGTGGCGTTTTGGTTCATCGCTTACGAAACAAAAGAAGAAATTCATTACCAACGTATTTCAATCTAGGCTTCACGTCACGATGAAGCATTGTGTGTTCATGCGAGTGATAGCGTCAGGAGAGGAAATGATCCGATGCACTTCCTGTCTCTGATGTTGAACGGCGGAATAAAGCCGGTCAGCATTTTCTGTGTAGCGGCGACGAGAGGCGGAGAGAACGACTCACCACGGTTCATCCACGAACGCTGACTGCTGATCGCTGTGTGCGGTCTGACGAACTGAGCCCGTCACTGATTCCCCTCCGTCCGGAGCATGGAGTCTGCGGTCTGTTTCAAGCTGTCAATCAAATACTCAAGAGCAACTCCTGATTCATGATGTTGGGTTTTATATATTTGAAGTGTGTTGTTTCTATGATTTGTCTTGACTGTGTCGATCAGGGGTCTTCAACTAAAACTCAACGAGTTCCAGGTAGAGAGGTAGAGAGAATGTCCTCATGCAAAGTCCAGAACATCAAAGTGTCTAAGTTGCTTCATGAATTAGTGTGATATTGAAGTAGCTGCAGCTTCATCAACGTCTGCATGCATTCATTTTAGATAAATGAAATAAAGTGTAGCAGCAGCTTGAGTTTTTCTTTGTTAACCGTTTCTCATCATGACTTCACAGTTTCAGACGATTATAGAACAGATCAGTCTTTACACATCAGAACAACAGTTTTAAAGTTTCTCTTTCTGTCCCTCTCTCACTCTGTTCTGTTCAGTGAGAGAGATGAGCTGCAGCTTGTCCTGCCAGGAGTTTGGATCTGGGCTGAAATGGAGTCAGGGCCATTCTCATACACATGCAGGTGCTAATTGGTTAGCCTCGGTTAGCTCATTGGTTAGCCTCGGTTAGCTCATTGGTTAGCCTCGGTTAGCTCATTGCTTAGCCTCGGTTAGCTCATTGCTTAGCCTCGGTTAGCTCATTGGTTAGCCTGGGTTAGCTCATTGGTTAGCCTCGGTTAGCTCATTGGTTAGCCTCGGTTAGCTCATTGGTTAGCCTTGGTTAGCCTCGGTTAGCTCATTGGTTAGCCTCGGTTAGCTCATTGGTTAGCTCATTGGTTAGCCTCGGTTAGCTCATTGGTTAGCCTCGGTTAGCTCATTGGTTACCTCGGTTAGCTAATTGGTTAGCCTCGGTTAGCTCATTGGTTAGCCTCGGTTAGCTCATTGGTTAGCCTCGGTTAGCTCATTGGTTAGCCTCGGTTAGCTCATTGGTTACCTCGGTTAGCTAATTGGTTAGCCTCGGTTAGCTCATTGGTTAGCCTCGGTTAGCTAATTGGTTAGCCTCGGTTAGCTCATTGGTTAGCCTCGGTTAGCTCATTGGTTAGCCTCGGTTAGCCTGCCCTGGAACCATATTTAGTTGTAATGTTGATCCTGGTGGACTGATCATATCGGGCTCTGAGACTGCTTATTTTTGAGAGGGAACGTTTGGTCAAACACTTTGTGTTTTGTCTCACAGTGGCGTGTTGTCACTTTTATTGAGCGCCACGGACTCTGAACAAATCAATCAATCAATCAATCAATGTTTTTTTATAGCCCAATATCACAAATGTTACATTTGTCTCAGTGGACTCACAGTTTGTACAGAATATCAGTATGACAATACCACACCCTCTGTCCTTAGACCCTCTGTCCTTAGACCCTCTGTCCTCAGACCCTCTGTCCTCAGACCCTCTGTCCTCAGACCCTCTGTCCTTAGACCCTCTGTCCTCAGACCCTCTATCCTTAGACCCTGTCCTTAGACCCTCTGTCCTCAGACCCTCTGTCCTCAGACCCTGTCCTTAGACCCTCTGTCCTCAGACCCTCTGTCCTTAGACCCTCTGTCCTCAGACCCTCTGTCCTTAGAGCCTCACATAGTACAAGGAAGACCTCCGGAGAAACCCCACAGTTTAGGGAACCTGGGAGAACCCTCAGGGAGAGCAACAGAGGAGGGATCCTCTATATTCTTATACATAACATTTCACTTTCCTGCTTCTTCTGCACTTCTGGTTTAATGCTAATTGCATTTCAATGTCCCATTACTTTATTCTTCAATGGCTTTCTTGTTGTCTCCAGTCTGGATTATTTACACCATGTTGTCCTATGTGAACTATTAACATGATATAATGATGGGCGGACAATGAGAGTGTGCAAATGACCGTCTCTGAGTCTGAATGTGTTTTCAGGAGGTCTTAGTGAAACCAGATCTTTATCCCGTAGCTTTTAAAGCCTGATGGATGCTAGCTGTTAGCATTGCATTTCACTGTGCATGCAGTCTGACCTGTGAGCAGCAGAGTAAGACGTCTGTAACATGCACACACACACCACACACACACACACACACACACACACACACACACACACACACACACACACACACACACACACACACACACACACACACACACACACACACACACACACACACACACACACACACAGCTTTGTGCCTCCCTCTCTTCGCTATATGTTACAGAGACATGAGGCTCAGTGTCAGAGGACTCGTGCAGCTGCAGCGTTCAGAAACAAAGAGCCAGTCTCTCTGAAGCTTCCAGACATCAGATCGGCAGTTTCTGCTTTACTGCAGTAAGAAGGCGTGTTGTTACGAGGCCATTCACATGGTGTGTGCCCAGTGGTGTAACGAACTGTACGTAACATTTAGAGGCAATTAAGGTGAGTTTTTCACACTTTGATACCCTATACTTTTACTCGTTCATTCAGAGGTGGAAAGTAGTGGAGTACAAATACTTTGTGACTGTACTTAAAGGTGGGGTAGGTCATTCACCTTCAGAAACACTTAAAGGTGGGGTAGGTCATTCACTTCAGAAACACTTAAAGGTGGGGTAGGTCATTCACCTCAAACACTTAAAGGTGGGGTAGGTCATTCACCTCAGATTAAAGGTGGGGTAGGTCATTCACCTCAGATTAAAGGTGGGGTAGGTCATTCACCTCAAACACTTAAAGGTGGGGTAGGTCATTCACCTCAAACACTTAAAGGTGGGGTAGGTCATTCCCTTCAGAAACACTTAAAGGTGGGGTAGGTCATTCACCTCAGAAACACTTAAAGGTGGGGTAGGTCATTCCCCTCAGATTAAAGGTGGGGTAGGTCATTCACCTCAAACACTTAAAGGTGGGGTAGGTCATTCCCCTCAGATTAAAGGTGGGGTAGGTCATTCACCTCAGATTAAAGGTGGGGTAGGTAATTCCCTTCAGAAACACTTAAAGGTGGGGTAGGTCATTCACCTCAGAAACACTTAAAGGTGGGGCAGGTCATTCACCTCAGATTAAAGGTGGGGTAGGTCATTCACCTCAGATTAAAGGTGGGGTAGGTCATTCCCCTCAGATTAAAGGTGGGGTAGGTCATTCCCTTCAGAAACACTTAAAGGTGGGGTAGGTCATTCACCTCAAACACTTAAAGGTGGGGTAGGTCATTCACCTCAGATTAAAGGTGGGGTAGGTCATTCCCTTCAGAAACACTTAAAGGTGGGGTAGGTCATTCCCCTCAGATTAAAGGTGGGGTAGGTCATTCCCCTCAGATTAAAGGTGGGGTAGGTCATTCACCTCAGATTAAAGGTGGGGTAGGTAATTCACCTCAGATTAAAGGTGGGGTAGGTCATTCACCTCAGATTAAAGGTGGGGTAGGTAATTCCCCTCAGATTAAAGGTGGGGTAGGTCATTCACCTCAGATTAAAGGTGGGGTAGGTAATTCCCCTCAGATTAAAGGTGGGGTAGGTCATTCCCCTCAGATTAAAGGTGGGGTAGGTCATTCCCCTCAGATTAAAGGTGGGGTAGGTCATTCACCTCAGATTAAAGGTGGGGTAGGTAATTCACCTCAGATTAAAGGTGGGGTAGGTCATTCACCTCAGATTAAAGGTGGGGTAGGTCATTCCCCTCAGATTAAAGGTGGGGTAGGTAAACACTTGTTGTTATATTCGATGGAACATCCCGATAGCAATGAATAAATTAAATGCTTTGACAATAAATACATAAAAACATTTCATCTGTGGAAGCCGTGGCGCTGTAAAGGCACGACCAATCATCTGCCTCGGCTCGGGGCAGATGATTGGACGGCCTACCTGCCTGTCAGCCCTCCATCTCGTGCTGTATACCTTTCACACCTTCAGGTATGAAGCGAGCCATGCTGCATAATGAGGACTTCAGGTATATTTGAATGCTATTGTTTTGTACTCTAACTTTCATGCAGGACTTGTGTATTTGTACCCTGTAGTATGCTACTTTAGTTATCTTTAGAATATATATTTCTACTCTTTTAATTTGTTATGATGTTGAATCGGGGGATTAATGATCTTACCCCCTATTGCAGTAGACGTATGTGCAATGCGTGTTCTTTGTAACCTTGTGAACACGTGGAGAGAGATGCCTCTGAGCTGTCCATGCGCTCGGCACGTTGCATTAGAAGCTCCTCCTGACTCACTGCAGGACTCACTTTGTACTGGAGGTGTGCATTCAGGACGCTCAGCAGGACGCTCGGCAGGACGCTCAGCAGGACGCTCGGCAGATGCTTGATGCTCCCAGCGGGTCAGGAGCAAATGAAAGTGTGTGACTGTTGGCACACCATGCGCTCAGCAGGGAGCAGGAAGTGTGGAGGGCAGAGTCGGAGACGCTGGGCCTTTTTTCTTCTTGGTCCTTGATCTGAAGGAGCTCTTCCTCCCCTCAGACTCACTTCCTGCAGTACTGGGGAATTCAAGCCGTCTGATTGGACAGCACAGTTGTCCGGGATATCGGCACATGTAATGGCGCTATGGCAGAACACCTAATGATAGGAGGGGGTGGGGGGGGGGGGGGGTGTCACACATGACAACCAGCCTTTTAGGTGAGGTTCAGGAGAGCTTAAAACGTGAAGAGGACAAAACAGTGCGGTGGTGACGTGAAGTCATGTGACCGTGCTGTAGTTCCTTTATAGCCCAACATTAGCCACCTTTAGCTTAGCGGTGGTGATGTGAAGTCATGTGACCGTGCTGTAGTTCCTTTATAGCCCAACATTAGCCACCTTTAGCTGAGCGGTGGTGACGTGAAGTCATGTGACCGTGCTGTAGTTCCTTTATAGCCCAACATTAGCCTCCTTTAGCTTAGCGATGGTGACGTGAAGTCATGTGACCGTGCTGTAGTTCCTTTATAGCCCAACATTAGCCTCCTTTAGCTTAGCGGTGGTGACGTGAAGTCATGTGACCGTGCTGTAGTTCCTTTAGAGCCCAACATTAGCCTCCTTTAGCTTAACGGTGGTGACGTGAAGTCATGTGACCGTGCTGTAGTTCCTTTATAGCCCAACATTAGCCTCCTTTAGCTTAGCGGTGGTGACGTGAAGTCATGTGACCGTGCTGTAGTTCCTTTATAGCCCAACATTAGCCTCCTTTAGCTTAGCGGTGGTGACGTGAAGTCATGTGACCGTGCTGTAGTTCCTTTATAGCCCAACATTAGCCTCCTTTAGCTTAGCGGTGGTGACGTGAAGTCATGTGACCGTGCTGTAGTTCCTTTATAGCCCAACATTAGCCACCTTTAGCTTAGCGGTGGTGACGTGAAGTCATGTGACCGTGCTGTAGTTCCTTTATAGCCCAACATTAGCCACCTTTAGCTTAGCGGTGGTGACGTGAAGTCATGTGACCCGTGCTGTAGTTCCCTTATAGCCCAACATTAGCCACCTTTAGCTTAGCGGTGGTGACGTGAAGTCATGTGACCGTGCTGTAGTTCCTTTATAGCCCAACATTAGCCACCTTTAGCTTAGCGGTGGTGACATGAAGTCATGTGACCGTGCTGTAGTTCCTTTATAGCCCAACATTAGCCTCCTTTAGCTTAGCGGTGGTGACGTGAAGTCATGTGACCGTGCTGTAGTTCCTTTATAGCCCAACATTAGCCACCTTTAGCTTAGCGGTGGTGACATGAAGTCATGTGACCGTGCTGTAGTTCCTTTATACCCCAACATTAGCCTCCTTTAGCTTAGCGGTGGTGACGTGAAGTCATGTGACCGTGCTGTAGTTCCTTTATAGCCCAACATTAGCCTCCTTTAGCTTAGCGGTGGTGACGTGAAGTCATGTGACCGTGCTGTAGTTCCTTTATAGCCCAACATTAGCCTCCTTTAGCTTAGCGGTGGTGAGGTGAAGTCATGTGACCGTGCTGTAGTTCCTTTATAGCCCAACATTAGCTCTTTTCTTCAGAAATCATAACGTGGTGTTAGTATGTGGAGATTCTCCTGCTGAACTAAACGTGTAAATATCAGAAACGTTCGATTGCAAGAGGGATTATTTCTGCAATAATCCCAAATGGAGGAATCCCATTGGAGCAGAGGTGCTGCCTTCAGGGTCCCTCACCTCTCTATTGAGATGCAGCTCAGTGATGTACAGCCTGAATACTAGAGCAGCTCCACGGAGAGTTGGTGTCAAAAGCGATGCTTGACACTGAGGCTTTGAAGCCTAATGGCATTAGGGGTGTGAGCGGAAGCTTCCGAGAGAGCAGCCTCCAGTGCATTATTGAGTTTAATGAATGTCAGAGCACCATAAGGAGCCAATTACAGAGCAGGGCCCGGGTCTTTGTGTTAAACTCGACACACTGAGGAGGAGCGGCTTCTGGCCTGACTGACACCGGCCTCATTAGCGGGAGGAAAAGGCCACGGAAACTCATCGTCCTCGCAGAGATCACTCCTTACCTATTATTGATGAGGCAACGGGTGAATGGGAGCCAGAGTGGCATTTAGAGGTTATTAGACACGTGGGAGGAGTACTGGAGTAAAAGGAGAAGTACTCAGGTCTAGTACTGGAGTAAAAGTAGAAGTACTCAGATCTTGTACTTGAGTAAAAGTAGAAGTACTCAGATATTGTACTTGAGTAAAAGTAGAAGTACTCAGATCTTGTACTTGAGTAAAATTAGAAGTACTCAGATCTTGTACTGGAGTAAAAGTAGAAGTACTCAGATCTTGTACTTGAGTTAAGGAGAAGTACTCAGATCTTGTACTGGAGTAAAAGTAGAAGTACTCAGATCTTGTACTTGAGTAAAAGTAGAAGTACTCAGATATTGTACTTGAGTAAAAGTAGAAGTACTCAGATCTTGTACTTGAGTAAAATTAGAAGTACTCAGATCTTGTACTGGAGTAAAAGTAGAAGTACTCAGATCTTGTACTTGAGTAGAAGTAGAAGTACTCAGATCTTGTACTTGAGTAAAAGTAGAAGTACTCAGATCTTGTACTGGAGTAAAAGTAGAAGTACTCAGATGTTATACTGCAGTAAAAGTAGAAGTACTCAGGTCTAGTACTGGAGTAAAAGTAGAAGTACTCAGATGGTGTACTGGAGTAAAAGAAGAAGTACTCAGATCTTGTACTTGAGTAAAAGTAGAAGTACTCAGATCATGTACTTGAGTAAAAGTAGAAGTCCTCAGATCATGTACTGGAGTAAAAGTAGAAGTACTCAGATCTTGTACTTGAGTAGAAGTAGAAGTACTCAGATCTTGTACTTGAGTAAAAGTAGAAGTACTCAGATCATGTACTTGAGTAAAAGTAGAAGTACTCAGATCATGTACTGGAGTAAAAGTAGAAGTACTCAGATCTTGTACTTGAGTAAAAGTAGAAGTACTCAGATCTTGTACTTGAGTAAAAGTAGAAGTACTCAGATCTTGTACTTGAGTAAAAGTAGAAGTACTCAGATCTTGTACTTGAGTAGAAGTAGAAGTACTCAGATCTTGTACTTGAGTAAAAGTAGAAGTACTCAGATCATGTACTGGAGTAAAAGTAGAAGTACTCAGGTCTTGTACTGGAGTAAAAGTAGAAGTACTCAGATGTTGTACTGGAGTAAAAGTAGAAGTCCTCAGATCTTGTACTTGAGTAAAAGTAGAAGTACTCAGATATTGTACTTGAGTAAAAGTAGAAGTACTCAGATCTTGTACTTGAGTAAAATTAGAAGTACTCAGATCTTGTACTGGAGTAAAAGTAGAAGTACTCAGATCTTGTACTTGAGTAGAAGTAGAAGTACTCAGATCTTGTACTTGAGTAAAAGTAGAAGTACTCAGATCTTGTACTTGAGTAAAATTAGAAGTACTCAGATCTTGTACTTGAGTAAAATTAGAAGTACTCAGATCTTGTACTTGAGTAGAAGTAGAAGTACTCAGATCTTGTACTTGAGTAAAAGTAGAAGTACTCAGATCTTGTACTTGAGTAGAAGTACTCAGATCTTGTACTTGAGTAAAAGTAGAAGTACTCAGGTCTTGTACTTGAGTAAAAGTAGAAGTACTCAGATCTTGTACTTGAGTAAAAGTAGAAGTACTCAGATCTTGTACTTGAGTAAAAGTAGAAGTACTCAGATCTTGTACTTGAGTAAAAGTATAAGTACTCAGATCTTGTACTTGAGTAAAAGTAGAAGTACTCAGATCTTGTACTTGAGTAAAAGTAGAAGTACTCAGATCTTGTCCTTGAGTAAAAGTAGAAGTACTCAGATCTTGTACTTGAGTAAAAGTAGAAGTACTCAGATCATGTACTGGAGTAAAAGTAGAAGTACTCAGGTCTTGTACTGGAGTAAAAGTAGAAGTACTCAGATGTTGTACTGGAGTAAAAGTAGAAGTCCTCAGATCTTGTACTTGAGTAAAAGTAGAAGTACTCAGATATTGTACTTGAGTAAAAGTAGAAGTACTCAGATCTTGTACTGGAGTAAAGGTAGAAGTACTCAGATTTGTACTGAGTAAAAGTAGAAGTACTCAGATCTTGTACTTGAGTAAAAGTAGAAGTACTCAGATCTTGTACTTGAGTAGAAGTAGAAGTACTCAGGTCTTGTACTTGAGTAAAAGTAGAAGTACTCAGATCTTGTACTTGAGTAAAAGTAGAAGTACTCAGATCTTGTACTTGAGTAAAATTAGAAGTACTCAGATCTTGTACTGGAGTAAAAGTAGAAGTACTCAGATCTTGTACTTGAGTAGAAGTAGAAGTACTCAGATCTTGTACTTGAGTAAAAGTAGAAGTACTCAGATCTTGTACTTGAGTAAAATTAGAAGTACTCAGATCTTGTACTTGAGTAAAATTAGAAGTACTCAGATCTTGTACTTGAGTAGAAGTAGAAGTACTCAGATCTTGTACTTGAGTAAAAGTAGAAGTACTCAGATCTTGTACTTGAGTAGAAGTACTCAGATCTTGTACTTGAGTAAAAGTAGAAGTACTCAGGTCTTGTACTTGAGTAAAAGTAGAAGTACTCAGATCTTGTACTTGAGTAAAAGTAGAAGTACTCAGGTCTTGTACTTGAGTAAAAGTAGAAGTACTCAGATCTTGTACTTGAGTAAAAGTATAAGTACTCAGATCTTGTACTTGAGTAAAAGTAGAAGTACTCAGATCTTGTACTTGAGTAAAAGTAGAAGTACTCAGATCTTGTCCTTGAGTAAAAGTAGAAGTACTCAGATCTTGTACTTGAGTAAAAGTAGAAGTACTCAGATCATGTACTGGAGTAAAAGTAGAAGTACTCAGGTCTTGTACTGGAGTAAAAGTAGAAGTACTCAGATGTTGTACTGGAGTAAAAGTAGAAGTCCTCAGATCTTGTACTTGAGTAAAAGTAGAAGTACTCAGATATTGTACTTGAGTAAAAGTAGAAGTACTCAGATCTTGTACTGGAGTAAAGGTAGAAGTACTCAGATTTGTACTGAGTAAAAGTAGAAGTACTCAGATCTTGTACTTGAGTAAAAGTAGAAGTACTCAGATCTTGTACTTGAGTAGAAGTAGAAGTACTCAGATCTTGTACTTGAGTAAAAGTAGAAGTACTCAGGTCTTGTACTTGAGTAAAAGTAGAAGTACTGTCGATCCGAGCAGTTAATTCATTAGTCAAAGGCTTCAGCATCTCCAGCATAAAGAGGTAGGTAAAGCAGTGGTGTGGATCATAGCCTCGGGCAGCCGGAGCAAACACTATTGATTTTGGTGGAGTTTCTGAAATAATGGTCACAGATGTGTCAGCGCATTAATCAACGCTCTCTATGAGCGCAATACAGAGCCAATACGCTGCTCACTTTCTCTTAGTGATCAGAGATCTGTGCCAGTACTGTGAGAGACGTAACACCACATCTACAAACACATATGAAACTACTAATGGATGGAAAGAGACGTAGAACGACTGAAATGAGACGTGAAACGACAACAAAGAGATTGTAAAGAACTTTAAAAAGACGTGAAACTAGTCGAGGGATGGAGAAAGACAACAAAGACAAGTAAAAGACTAAGAGAGATGTGAAATGACTACAACGAGAAGTAAGGCGACTTCAAAGAGACGTGAAGTGACTACAATGAGAAGTAAGGCGACTTCAAAGAGACGTGAAATGACTACAACGAGAAGTAAGGCGACTTCAAAGAGACGTGAAGTGACTACAACGAGAAGTAAGGCGACTTCAAAGAGACGTGAAGTGACTACAACGAGAAGTAAGGCGACTTCAAAGAGACGTGAAGTGACTACAACGAGAAGTAAGGCGACTTCAAAGAGACGTGAAATGACTACAACGAGAAGTAAGGTGACTACAAAAAAAATAAACCACAGTTTTAAGGGAACATGGAGAAACCTCAGGGAGAGCAACAGAGGAGGGATCCCTCTCCCAGGACGGACAGACTGCAATAGATGCCGTGTGTAAATCCAAGAGATGATACATGTTACAGCAAAGAGACCGAATGTTAGGAAATGCATGTGTCTGTAATGAGAAGATGAATCCACGAGGATGTTAGCTACAATCCTGTGGGGGCCATCAGGGAAGCAGCAAGACGAGACCCAAGGCAGGACCGCAGAGACAGGTTCAGCCACGACCCGAAGTCCACGACTTAATCCAGAACTCAGGATAGAGGATCCAAGACACAGGACTACAGCAAGAGGTTCAGCCACGACCCGAAGTCCACGACTTGATCCAGAACTCAGGATAGAGGATCCAAGACACAGGACTACAGCAAGAGGTTCAGCCACGACCCGAAGTCCACGACTTGATCCAGAACTCAGGATAGAGGATCCAAGACACAGGACTACAGCAAGAGGTTCAGCCACTACCCGAAGTCCACGACTTAATCCAGAACTCAGGATAGAGGATCCAAGACACAGGACTACAGCAAGAGGTTCAGCCACGACCCGAAGTCCACGACTTAATCCAGAACTCAGGATAGAGAATCCAAGACACAGGACTACAGCAAGAGGTTCAGCCACGACCCGAAGTCCACGACTTGATCCAGAACTCAGGATAGAGGATCCAAGACACAGGACTACAGCAAGAGGTTCAGCCACGACCCGAAGTCCACGACTTGATCCAGAACTCAGGATAGAGGATCCAAGACACAGGACTACAGCAAGAGGTTCAGCCACGACCCAAAGTCCACGACTTGATCCAGAACTCAGGATAGAGAATCCAAGACACAGGACTACAGCAAGAGGTTCAGCCACGACCCGAAGTCCACGACTTAATCCAGAACTCAGGATAGAGGATCCAAGACACAGGACTACAGCAAGAGGTTCAGCCACGACCCGAAGTCCACGACTTGATCCAGAACTCAGGATAGAGGATCCAAGACACAGGACTACAGCAAGAGGTTCAGCCACGACCCGAAGTCCACGACTTAATCCAGAACTCAGGATAGAGGATCCAAGACACAGGACTACAGCAAGAGGTTCAGCCACGACCCGAAGTCCACGACTTAATCCAGAACTCAGGATAGAGAATCCAAGACACAGGACTACAGCAAGAGGTTCAGCCACGACCCGAAGTCCACGACTTGATCCAGAACTCAGGATAGAGGATCCAAGACACAGGACTACAGCAAGAGGTTCAGCCACGACCCGAAGTCCACGACTTGATCCAGAACTCAGGATAGAGGATCCAAGACACAGGACTACAGCAAGAGGTTCAGCCACGACCCAAAGTCCACGACTTGATCCAGAACTCAGGATAGAGGATCCAAGACACAGGACTACAGCAAGAGGTTCAGCCACGACCCGAAGTCCACGACTTGATCCAGAACTCAGGATAGAGGATCCAAGACACAGGACTACAGCAAGAGGTTCAGCCACGACCCGAAGTCCACGACTTGATCCAGAACTCAGGATAGAGGATCCAAGACACAGGACCACAGCAAGAGGATCAGCCTCGACTCCGGATCCCGGCGTAGATATAGATACAAAACAAGAAAAGATTTGGCTGGGTTAATGGGAACCAGAGAATACACAGACACAGACAGAGAGGAGAGAGGTCATTGGATCAAAGTTATTCTTGATAACCCTCTAGAAAGATCTCGTGAACTGAACATGAAACATGAAATAAATACTGTATCGTAATGAAACGTAAAATGGCATTTAACTGAGGAGGTGTTTTGCTGGAGAGAGACTTTAGTTGCTTCAGCGTGTAGAAGCTAGTAAGCCTATTGGATTTGTTTTAGATAGGCACGACATGTTTCAGATGCAGACCTCAGTGGAACCGCAGAGAAAGAGTCATTGTTTTGGTCATGAGGTAAAGGTCCTGGAGAAGCCATGGACAATCATTGGTGACAAAGTGTATGAACCCTGATCTGTACTTCTACTTGAGTAAAGGATGTGTGTACTCTCGCAGTCTCTGCTCTCTTTAAAGCATGGAGTGAGACAGAACAGCTGACAGAGAGACGGCTGGGAACAGAACAAGTGTTTGAATGCGTCCATTAACAGGTTCATGATATCACTGCCCGTCTAAGACACCATCTGACTTTCATTACATCTGACTCCAGTGTTTCCTCAACTTCATGTGTTGCTTCAAAGAATGCTTCTGCATCCAGTCTGTGACGCTGTGAGTGTTGCTTCAAAGAATGCTTCCGCATCCAGTCTGTGACGCTGTGAGTGTTGCTTCAAAGAATGCTTCCGCATCCAGTCTGTGACGCTGTGAGTGTTGCTTCAAAGAATGCTTCTGCATCCAGTCTGTGACGCTGTGAGTGTTGCTTCAAAGAATGCTTCTGCATCCAGTCTGTGACGCTGTGAGTGTTGCTTCAAAGAATGCTTCTGCATCCAGTCTGTGACGCTGTGAGTGTTGCTTCAAAGAATGCTTCTGCATCCAGTCTGTGACGCTGTGAGTGTTGCTTCAAAGAATGCTTCTGCATCCAGTCTGTGACGCTGTGAGTGTTGCTTCAAAGAATGCTTCTGCATCCAGTCTGTGACGCTGTGAGTGTTGCTTCAAAGAATGCTTCTGCATCCAGTCTGTGACGCTGTGAGTGTTGCTTCAAAGAATGCTTCTGCATCCAGTCTGTGACGCTGTGAGTGTTGCTTCAAAGAATGCTTCAGCATCCAGTCTGTGACGCTGTGAGTGTTGCACAGATCCGGCTCAGCTGACTCAGATCAGGAGACGTTCTGAAGTGATA
The DNA here is from genome assembly GCA_902827135.1 of Harpagifer antarcticus. NCBI lineage: Eukaryota > Metazoa > Chordata > Actinopteri > Perciformes > Harpagiferidae > Harpagifer > Harpagifer antarcticus. The sequence continues at coordinate 27,014 of CADEHL010000358.1, forward strand.
TGGGCTGGACTTCATGTGGCTCTGATCCGGTTCCTGATGTTGTGGCAGATGTTTCAGGAAGCGTTCTTAACGCTAATGTTCTAATAGATTGCTCTGAAGATGGAGCTGATATTCTATTCATGCTCACGTTCACACAGTCGCTGATTGTTGCCGTCTTTCCTGCAGCGGCAGCTTTTCTGTGTTTCCTCTCTCCTGTGATATGACTCGCTTTGAACTCCGCACACTGAGCTCTGATTGGTCAGCAGGCGGTGCTTTCACTGAGCTCTGATTGGTCAGCAGGCGGTGCTTTCACTGAGCTCTGATTGGTCAGCAGGCGGTGCTTTCACTGAGCTCTGATTGGTCAGCAGGCGGTGCTTTCACTGAGCTCTGATTGGTCAGCAGGCGGTGCTTTCACTGAGCTCTGATTGGTCAGCAGGCGGTGCTTTCACTGAGCTCTGATTGGTCAGCAGGCGGTGCTTTCACTGAGTTGATCTCTTAGCAACCTAACCTGCTCCGGAGCAGGCTAGCCGCTCAGCATCAGTTACCATGGAGATCTAGCCCGCTAAGAAGAGAACCGGCTTCGTAGGACCGGAGACCCAGAGTTACCCTGAAGTTAGCCGCTAAGAGAACATCCGGCTTCGTAGTACAGACCTCTGATCTCTGTCTGTTGACACATGGAGCATTTCACACTTCATCTGACCATTAAAGTATTATCGTATCGTTTATAGAAATGTACAGTAGGGTCTCCAGCACATAGAAACTGTTTTTTGAGGAATTTCAAATCTATTCCTGAAATTTTGTGGATAAGAAAGGACCTGAATAACACGTGAGATGTACTCCCGGTGGGCTTATTTACATCCATTTAGGGTCATTTATCGTTTTAGGGCCATACAACCGCAATCTTTCATCCTAAACATTGCACTTCGAGGTCACACTGACTCGCCACACTTTAACAGAGAAATGCGATCCAAAGTTTAAACAGCTCTCCAGACTCTCCAACACATCCTCACTCCCAACTCGTCACATGTTGACGATCGGTCACCCTTCACCCTATTACGCGCTGGGTACCCCTCGAGCGTCAGTTTTCAACGGGCAGTCCCAATGAACACGACTCCTTAACACAGTGGTGGGGACACACATTTCTGCAACGTCCCGCAGTGAGTTTAATGTTCTCTACTCTATGAAACGTTTTTAAAATCTACTTTATCAAGGAGGTATTCCCTATCTTTATTCAAGAGCGTGTTCTTTCAATTTCAGAGCGTCATTTATTGATTTCACGTTGAGATGTTGTATTTCTTTCAGTCCAACCCTTTGCGCTTGGATCTGCTTCTACTCAGACGGTAGCTTGCACTCAGATGTATCGCTGCTTCCACAGAGTTCCTGTTTCCCACTTTGAAACCTTCTCCTCGCGCTCCTCACATGTCCGCTCTCTGATGTTTCTTCATGTTCTTATTTAAGATCATATGTTGCCCTCACTAAGTATAGGTGCAGTTCAAGTCACACACTTTATGCATTTCTCTGAAGCAAATGTAGTGAGGGCAACAAATGATCTTCCCCCGTTCCTAAACAATGAGAGAAACACTTGTTGTTGTGGATGAAATGGATCGAACCCACACTTTTTCACTCGGGCCTCCCTTGGGTCATTTGACAGATGGTCAGATTAATTGTATATATTTGTACAAACATTAGATTTTCTCTGCTAATAATAACAAGACACAACGATCCAACCATCATTTGATACGTTATGGATTGAACATGAACTAACGTGCTTGTATTGGCACTTGATCCTAATTGAAACTAGTCGGTCTACTATTTGTATGAAAGCATATTAATCAACATTAACTTGTACCGCAGGTTGCAAATCATCCCATCGCTAATCCATTCCTATTCCATAGCCTTCCTCTCAGTCACCTGCGTGTGCTTGTTGTTTCCACGCTCAGCTGAAGGCTTGCAGAGGCTCGTCCACTTGTTGTTGATTGGAGCAACCCGTGTTTGTTTACTTCCCACGCTTCACGCGCCCTCCTGCAGGACGCCCAACATTAGGACAACTACTGACTTTCAAAGACTGTAGAGCAGGGGGGTCAAACTCAAGGCCCGGGGGCCAAATCCGGCCCGTGACCTCATTTGATGCGGCCCACAAGAGCTCTGAAAGAATATAATATGTAGTGTCTCTACTTTAAAGAGTCCTCTCCTGCTGATGTTCAGGTGTATATCAGTATGTAGTGTCTCTACTTTAAAGAGTCCTCTCCTGCTGATGTTCAGGTGTATATCAGTATGTAGTGTCTCTACTTTAAAGAGTCCTCTCCTGCTGATGTTCAGGTGTATATCAGTATGTAGTGTCTCTACTTTAAAGAGTCCTCTCCTGCTGATGTTCAGGTGTTTATCAGTATGTAGAGTCTCTACTTTAAAGAGTCCTCTCCTGCTGATGTTCAGGTGTATATCAGTGTGTAGTGTCTCTACTTTAAAGAGTCCTCTCCTGCTGATGTTCAGGTGTATATCAGTATGTAGTGTCTCTACTTTAAAGAGTCCTCTCCTGCTGATGTTCAGGTGTATATCAGTGTGTAGTGTCTCTACTTTAAAGAGTCCTCTCCTGCTGATGTTCAGGTGTATATCAGTATGTAGTGTCTCTACTTTAAAGAGTCCTCTCCTGCTGATGTTCAGGTGTATATCAGTATGTAGTGTCTCTACTTTAAAGAGTCCTCTCCTGCTGATGTTCAGGTGTATATCAGTATGTAGTGTCTCTACTTTAAAGAGTCCTCTCCTGCTGATGTTCAGGTGTATATCAGTATGTAGTGTCTCTACTTTAAAGAGTCCTCTCCTGCTGATGTTCAGGTGTATATCAGTATGTAGTGTCTCTACTTTAAAAAGTCCTCTCCTGCTGATGTTCAGGTGTATATCAGTATGTAGTGTCTCTACTTTAAAGAGTCCTCTCCTGCTGATGTTCAGGTGTATATCAGTATGTAGTGTCTCTACTTTAAAGAGTCCTCTCCTGCTGATGTTCAGGTGTATATCAGTATGTAGTGTCTCTACTTTAAAGAGTCCTCTCCTGCTGATGTTCAGGTGTTTATCAGTATGTAGAGTCTCTACTTTAAAGAGTCCTCTCCTGCTGATGTTCAGGTGTATATCAGTGTGTAGTGTCTCTACTTTAAAGAGTCCTCTCCTGCTGATGTTCAGGTGTATATCAGTATGTAGTGTCTCTACTTTAAAGAGTCCTCTCCTGCTGATGTTCAGGTGTATATCAGTGGTGTAGTGTCTCTACTTTAAAGAGTCCTCTCCTGCTGATGTTCAGGTGTATATCAGTATGTAGTGTCTCTACTTTAAAGAGTCCTCTCCTGCTGATGTTCAGGTGTATATCAGTATGTAGTGTCTCTACTTTAAAGAGTCCTCTCCTGCTGATGTTCAGGTGTATATCAGTATGTAGTGTCTCTACTTTAAAGAGTCCTCTCCTGCTGATGTTCAGGTGTATATCAGTATGTAGTGTCTCTACTTTAAAGAGTCCTCTCCTGCTGATGTTCAGGTGTATATCAGTATGTAGTGTCTCTACTTTAAAAAGTCCTCTCCTGCTGATGTTCAGGTGTATATCAGTATGTAGTGTCTCTACTTTAAAGAGTCCTCTCCTGCTGATGTTCAGGTGTATATCAGTATGTAGTGTCTCTACTTTAAAGAGTCCTCTCTTTAAATCAATAGGCACGTAATGACTCTAAATAATAATGATCACGCCACCAAACACACATTCAGACGAAAGGAACCAGTGGTTTGGAAAATGTAAGAAGTAGAAAGTACAGGTATTTGAGTTCAACATGTAAGAAGTAGAAAGTACAGGTATATGTGTTCAACATGTAAGAAGTAGAAAGTACAGGTATTTGGGTTCAACATGTAAGAAGTAGAAAGTACAGGTATTTGAGTTCAACATGTAAGAAGTAGAAAGTTCAGGTATTTGAGTTCAACATGTAAGAAGTAGAAAGTACAGGTATTTGGGTTCAACATGTAAGAAGTAGAAAGTACAGGTATTTGAGTTCAACATGTAAGAAGTAGAAAGTACAGGTATATGTGTTCAACATGTAAGAAGTAGAAAGTACAGGTATTTGGGTTCAACATGTAAGAAGTAGAAAGTACAGGTATTTTGAGTTCAACATGTAAGAAGTAGAAAGTTCAGGTATTTGAGTTCAACATGTAAGAAGTAGAAAGTACAGGTATTTGGGTTCAACATGTAAGAAGTAGAAAGTACAGGTATTTGAGTTCAACATGTAAGAAGTAGAAAGTACAGGTATTTGAGTTCAACATGTAAGAAGTAGAAAGTACAGGTATTTGGGTTCAACATGTAAGAAGTAGAAAGTACAGGTATTTGAGTTCAACATGTAAGAAGTAGAAAGTACATGTATTTGGGTTCAACATGTAAGAAGTAGAAAGTACAGGTATTTGAGTTCAACATGTAAGAAGTAGAAAGTACAGGTATTTGGGTTCAACTTGTAAGAAGTAGAAAGTACAGGTATTTGTGTTCAACATGTAAGAAGTAGAAAGTACAGGTATTTGGGTTCAACATGTAAGAAGTAGAAAGTACAGGTATTTATGTTCAACATGTAAGAAGTAGAAAGTACAGGTATTTGAGTTCAACATGTAAGAAGTAGAAAGTACAGGTATTTGAGTTCAACATGTAAGAAGTAGAAAGTACAGGTATTTGAGTTCAACATGTAAGAAGTAGAAAGTACAGGTATTTGAGTTCAACATGTAAGAAGTAGAAAGTACAGGTATTTGGGTTCAACATGTAAGAAGTAGAAAGTACAGGTATTTATGTTCAACATGTAAGAAGTAGAAAGTACAGGTATTTGAGTTCAACATGTAAGAAGTAGAAAGTACAGGTATTTGAGTTCAACATGTAAGAAGTAGAAAGTACAGGTATTTGAGTTCAACATGTAAGAAGTAGAAAGTACAGATATTTGAGTTCAACATGTAAGAAGTAGAAAGTACAGGTATTTGGGTTCAACATGTAAGAAGTAGAAAGTACAGGTATTTGAGTTCAACATGTAAGAAGTCAAAGTAAAAAGTGGTCGGAAACATAAGTAGAGGAGTGAAGTACTGATACCAGAAAAATATACTTAAATACAGGAACGAAGTATTTGTACTCCACTACTTCCACCTCTGATAATGAGGAGAGGTGAGCTTTGATAAGTGGATCTTTTCTCTGTCCACATCCTGGAGACGAGCGTATTGAAACGGCCTTTTGAATCTCCAGAACATCTCCGTCTGTCAGGAAACAGAAACCTTTAAACGCCTCTAAAGACAGACTCAGATGTTCCTCGCTGCGCGGCTGACACGAAGTAGAAACCTGACCTGGCGTGAAGGTCAAACCTGACAGCTGGAGGATGGATCATTCATCAGGAGGGTTTCAGCGACGGAGAGAATAGAAATTCCATTCTATTTCTATGTAAATACTGCTATATTTTGTATTATTTGTTCATGTTATTATAGTTTTCTTAAAAGAGTTCTATCTTTGTTTTATTTGTATGTATACACCTGAACATCAGCAGGAGAGGACTCTTTAAAGTAGAGACACTACATACTGATATACACCTGAACATCAGCAGGAGAGGACTCTTTAAAGTAGAGACACTACATACTGATATACACCTGAACATCAGCAGGAGAGGACTCTTTAAAGTAGAGAGACTACATACTGATATACACCTGAACATCAGCAGGAGAGGACTCTTTAAAGTAGAGACACTACATACTGATATACACCTGAACATCAGCAGGAGAGGACTCTTTAAAGTAGAGACACTACATACTGATATACACCTGAACATCAGCAGGAGAGGACTCTTTAAAGTAGAGAAACTACATACTGATATACACCTGAACATCAGCAGGAGAGGACTCTTTAAAGTAGAGACACTACATACTGATATACACCTGAACATCAGCAGGAGAGGACTCTTTAAGTAGAGACACTACATACTGATACACCTGAACATCAGCAGGAGAGGACTCTTTAAAGTAGAGAAACTACATACTGATATACACCTGAACATCAGCAGGAGAGGACTCTTTAAAGTAGAGACACTACATACTGATATACACCAGAACATCAGCAGGAGAGGACTCTTTAAAGTAGAGACACTACATACTAATATACACCTGAACATCAGCAGGAGAGGACTCTTTAAAGTAGAGACACTACATACTGATATACACCTGAACATCAGCAGGAGAGGACTCTTTAAAGTAGAGACACTGCATACTGATATACACCTGAACATCAGCAGGAGAGGACTCTTTAAAGTAGAGACACTACACACTGATATACACCTGAACATCAGCAGGAGAGGACTCTTTAAAGTAGAGACACTACATACTGATATACACCAGAACATCAGCAGGAGAGGACTCTTTAAAGTAGAGACACTACATACTGATATACACCTGAACATCAGCAGGAGAGGACTCTTTAAAGTAGAGACTCTACATACTGATATACACCTGAACATCAGCAGGAGAGGACTCTTTAAAGTAGAGACACTGCATACTGATATACACCTGGACATCAGCAGGAGAGGACTCTTTAAAGTAGAGACACTACATACTGATATACACCAGAACATCAGCAGGAGAGGACTCTTTAAAGTAGAGACACTACATACTGATATACACCTGAACATCAGCAGGAGAGGACTCTTTAAAGTAGAGGACACTACATACTGATATACACCTGAACATCAGCAGGAGAGGACTCTTTAAAGTAGAGACACTACATACTGATATACACCTGAAACATCAGCAGGAGAGGACTCTTAAAGTAGAGACACTACATACTGATATACACCTGAACATCAGCAGGAGAAGGACTCTTTAAAGTAGAGACACTACATACTGATATACACCTGAACATCAGCAGGAGAGGATCTTTAAAGTAGAGACACTACTACTGATATACACCTGAACATCAGCAGGAGAGGATTCTTTAAAGTAGAGACACTACATACTGATATACACCTGAACATCAGCAGGAGAGGACTCTTTAAAGTAGAGACACTACATACTGATATACACCAGAACATCAGCAGGAGAGGACTCTTTAAAGTAGAGACACTACATACTGATATACACCTGAACATCAGCAGGAGAGGACTCTTTAAAGTAGAGACACTACATACTGATATACACCTGAACATCAGCAGGAGAGGACTCTTTAAGTAGAGACACTACATGATATACACCTGAACTCAGCAGGAGAGGACTCTTTAAAGTAGAGACACTACATACTGATATACACCTGAACATCAGCAGGAGAGGACTCTTTAAAGTAGAGACACTACATACTGATATACACCTGAACATCAGCAGGAGAGGACTCTTTAAGTAGAGACACTACATACTGATACACCTGAACATCAGCAGGAGAGAGGACTCTTTAAAGTAGAGACACTACATACTGATATACACCTGAACATCAGCAGGAGAGGACTCTTTAAAGTAGAGACACTACATACTGATATACACCTGAACATCAGCAGGAGAGGACTCTTTAAAGTAGAGACACTACATACTGATATACACCTGAACATCAGCAGGAGAAGGACTCTTTAAAGTAGAGACACTACATACTGATATACACCTGAACATCAGCAGGAGAGGACTCTTTAAAGTAGAGACACTACTGATATACACCTGAACATCAGCAGGAGAGGACTCTTTAAAGTAGAGACACTACATACTGATATACACCTGAACATCAGCAGGAGAGGACTCTTTAAAGTAGAGACACTACATACTGATATACACCAGAACATCAGCAGGAGAGGACTCTTTAAAGTAGAGACACTACATACTGATATACACCTGAACATCAGCAGGAGAGGACTCTTTAAAGTAGAGACACTACATACTGATATACACCTGAACATCAGCAGGAGAGGACTCTTTAAAGTAGAGACACTACTGATATACACCTGAACATCAGCAGGAGAGGACTCTTTAAAGTAGAGACACTACATACTGATATACACCTGAACATCAGAGGAGAGGACTCTTTAAAGTAGAGACACTACATACTGATATACACCTGAACATCAGCAGGAGAGGACTCTTTAAAGTAGAGACACTACATACTGATACACACTTGAACATCAGCAGGAGAGGACTCTTTAAAGTAGAGACACTACATACTGATATACACCTGAACATCAGCAGGAGAGGACTCTTTAAAGTAGAGACACTACATACTGATATACACCTGAACATCAGCAGGAGAGGACTCTTTAAAGTAGAGACACTACATACTGATATACACCTGAACATCAGCAGGAGAGGACTCTTTAAAGTAGAGACACTACTGATATACACCTGAACATCAGCAGGAGAGCACTCTTTAAAGGAGAGACACTTCATATACGTATTAGCCCGCAAATTTAAATATTAGCGCTCTTTAAATGTAAGACTTGTCATTATCTGGCTATAAAATAGCTTCGCTGACGGCTGAACACATTTAAACGCTTGCATTTAAAACGTTAACCTTTTAAACACAGTTGTGATTAAGTTGATCCTCTCCAGGTTCCAGATGAACTGTCTTTGGAAGCCTGTGAAATATCTATGTGTCAAATGTTCACAGTCGTACTTTGTTTGAGAATGTGAAAGGTCTGCAGGTTCTGATCACTCTCTCAGATAAATGCTTTAAGTGTTACCTTTGCTATTTCCTGGCACATTTAAATTGAAAGACTGGAAACTAATTACCCGGTGTGAGTTCCTGACAAAGCTTTCATTCCTGCTCATTTCCCCGTCAAACCGAGAGACGACGGCTCGGTTTGACGTCCGTCTGGATCTCTGCTGACGGGAGAACGTCAGAGATGGCAAAAGTACACTTATCCTTCCCTCAAGTGGAAGTACAGATACTCGTGTTTAAAAATACTCTGGTGAAAGTAGAAGTACTGACTAAACTTCTTTACTCAAGTAAAAGTAAAGAGGCTTTGAAATGTAGTTCAGTAAAAAGTACCCATAACTAGCAGCTGCTTTAAAGAGTACCTGACCTCCCTTTATATCAATAGAACAATAATGTCATTGTTAGCTAATGAATGTTTCCATGCTGAACAACGGCAACATGACAACGTTTCCATTGGTCCCTCTTCTTTAGAGAAGACCAGGAAGTGATGGATACACGGATCGTGTTCAAATCAATAGGCACGCAATGACTCTAAAGAATAATGATCACGCATCAAACACACATTCAGACTAAAGGAACCAGCTGTTTGGAAAATGAGAGAAGTAGAAAGTACAGGTATTTGAGTTCAACATGTAAGAAGTAGAAAGTACAGGTATTTGGTTCAACATGTAAGAAGTAGAAAGTACAGGTATTTGGGTTCAACATGTAAGAAGTAGAAAGTACAGGTATTTGAGTTCAACATGTAAGAAGTAGAAAGTACAGGTATTTGAGTTCAACATGTAAGAAGTAGAAAGTACAGGTATTTGAGTTCAACATGTAAGAAGTAGAAAAGTACAGGTATTTGAGTTCAACATGTAAGAAGTAGAAAGTACAGGTATTTGAGTTCAACATGTAAGAAGTAGAAAGTACAGGTATTTGAGTTCAACATGTAAGAAGTAGAAAGTACAGGTATTTGAGTTCAACATGTAAGAAGTAGAAAGTACAGGTATTTGGGTTCAACATGTAAGAAGTAGAAAGTACAGGTATTTGAGTTCAACATGTAAGAAGTAGAAAGTACAGGTATTTGAGTTTCAACATGTAAGAAGTAGAAAGTACAGGTATTTGAGTTCAACATGTAAGAAGTAGAAAGTACAGGTATTTGAGTTCAACATGTGAGAAGTAGAAAGTACAGGTATTTGAGTTCAACATGTGAGAAGTAGAAAGTACAGGTATTTGGGGTTCAACATGTAAGAAGTAGAAAGTACAGGTATTTGAGTTCAACATGTAAGAAGTAGAAAGTACAGGTATTTGAGTTCAACATGTAAGAAGTAGAAAGTACAGGTATTTGAGTTCAACATGTAAGAAGTAGAAAGTACAGGTATTTGAGTTCAACATGTAAGAAGTAGAAATTACAGGTATTTCAGTTCAACATGTGAGAAGTAGAAAGTACAGGTATTTGAGTTCAACATGTAAGAAGTAGAAAGTACAGGTATTTGAGTTCAACATGTAAGAAGTAGAAAGTACAGGTATTTGAGTTCAACATGTAAGAAGTAGAAAGTACAGGTATTTGGGTTCAACATGTATGAAGTAGAAAGTACAGGTATTTGAGTTCAACATGTAAGAAGTAGAAAGTACAGGTATATGTGTTCAACATGTAAGAAGTAGAAAGTACAGGTATATGTGTTCAACATGTAAGAAGTAGAAAGTACAGGTATATGTGTTCAACATGTAAGAAGTAGAAAGTACAGGTATTTGAGTTCAACATGTAAGAAGTAGAAAGTACAGGTATTTGGGTTCAACATATCAGAAGTAGAAAGTACAGGTATTTGGGTTCAACATGTAAGAAGTAGAAAGTACAGGTATTTGAGTTCAACATGTAAGAAGTAGAAAGTACAGGTATTTGAGTTCAACATGTAAGAAGTAGAAAGTACAGGTATTTGAGTTCAACATGTAAGAAGTAGAAAGTACAGGTATTTGAGTTCAACATGTAAGAAGTAGAAAGTACAGGTATTTGTGTTCAACATGTGAGAAGTAGAAAGTACAGGTATTTGGGTTCAACATGTAAGAAGTAGAAAGTACAGGTATTTGAGTTCAACATGTAAGAAGTAGAAAGTACAGGTATTTGGGTTCAACATGAGAGAAGTAGAAAGTACAGGTATTTGAGTTCAACATGTGAGAAGTAGAAAGTACAGGTATTTGGGTTCAACATGTGAGAAGTAGAAAGTACAGGTATTTGGGTTCAACATGTAAGAAGTAGAAAGTACAGGTATTTGAGTTCAACATGTAAGAAGTAGAAAGTACAGGTATTTGAGTTCAACATGTAAGAAGTAGAAAGTACAGGTATTTGAGTTCAACATGGAGGAAGTAGAAAGTACAGGTATTTGAGTTCAACATGTAAGAAGTAGAAAGTACAGGTATTTGAGTTCAACATGTAAGAAGTAGAAAGTACAGGTATTTGTGTTCAACATGTAAGAAGTAGAAAGTACAGGTATTTGGGTTCAACATGAGAGAAGTAGAAAGTACAGGTATTTGAGTTCAACATGTAAGAAGTAGAAAGTACAGGTATTTGGGTTCAACATGAGAGAAGTAGAAAGTACAGGTATTTGGGTTCAAATGTAAGAAGTAGAAAGTACAGGTATTTGTGTTCAACATGTAAGAAGTAGAAAGTACAGGTATTTGGGTTCAACATGAGAGAAGTAGAAAGTACAGGTATTTGAGTTCAACATGTAAGAAGTAGAAAGTACAGGTATTTGAGTTCAACATGTAAGAAGTAGAAAGTACAGGTATTTCAGTTCAACATGTGAGAAGTAGAAAGTACAGGTATTTGAGTTCAACATGTAAGAAGTAGAAAGTACAGGTATTTGAGTTCAACATGTAAGAAGTAGAAAGTACAGGTATTTGAGTTCAACATGTAAGAAGTAGAAAGTACAGGTATTTGAGTTCAACATGTAAGAAGTAGAAAGTACAGGTATTTGAGTTCAACATGTGAGAAGTAGAAAGTACAGGTATTTGAGTTCAACATGTGAGAAGTAGAAAGTACAGGGATTTAGGTTCAACATGTAAGAAGTTAGAAAAGTACAGGTATTTGGGTTCAACATGTATGAAGTAGAAAGTACAGGTATTTGGGTTCAACATGTAAGAAGTAGAAAGTACAGGTATTTGAGTTCAACATGTAAGAAGTAGAAAGTACAGGTATTTGAGTTCAACATGTAAGAAGTAGAAAGTACAGGTATTTGGGTTCAACATGTATGAAGTAGAAAGTACAGGTATTTGAGTTCAACATGTAAGAAGTAGAAAGTACAGGTATATGTGTTCAACATGTAAGAAGTAGAAAGTACAGGTATATGTGTTCAACATGTAAGAAGTAGAAAGTACAGGTATATGTGTTCAACATGTAAGAAGTAGAAAGTACAGGTATTTGAGTTCAACATGTAAGAAGTAGAAAGTACAGGTATTTGGGTTCAACATATCAGAAGTAGAAAGTACAGGTATTTGGGTTCAACATGTAAGAAGTAGAAAGTACAGGTATTTGGTTCAACATGTAAGAAGTAGAAAGTACAGGTATTTGGGTTCAACATGTAAGAAGTAGAAAGTACAGGTATTTGGGTTCAACATGTAAGAAGTAGAAAGTACAGGTATTTGAGTTCAACATGTGAGAAGTAGAAAGTACAGGGATTTAGGTTCAACATGTAAGAAGTAGAAAGTACAGGTATTTGAGTTCAACATGTAAGAAGTAGAAAGTACAGGTATTTGAGTTCAACATGTAAGAAGTAGAAAGTACAGGTATTTGAGTTCAACATGTAAGAAGTAGAAAAGAACAGGTATTTGAGTTCAACATGTAAGAAGTAGAAAGTACAGGTATTTGGGTTCACATGTAAGAAGTAGAAGTACAGGTATTTGAGTTCAACGTGTAAGAAGTAGAAAGTACAGGTATTTGAGTTCAACATGTAAGAAGTAGAAAGTACAGGTATTTCAGTTCAAACATGTGAGAAGTAGAAAGTACAGGTATTTGAGTTCAACATGTAAGAAGTAGAAAGTACAGGTATTAGGGTTCAACATGTGAGAAGTAGAAAGTACAGGTATTTGAGTTCAACATGTAAGAAGTAGAAAGTACAGGTATTTGAGTTCAACATGTAAGAAGTAGAAAGTACAGGTATTTGGGTTCAACATGTGAGAAGTAGAAAGTACAGGTATTTGAGTTCAACATATAAGAAGTAGAAAGTACAGGTATTTGAGTTCAACATGTAAGAAGTAGAAAGTACAGGTATTTGAGTTCAACATGTGAGAAGTAGAAAGTACAGGTATTTGAGTTCAACATGTGAGAAGTAGAAAGTACAGGTATTTGGGTTCAACATGTAAGAAGTAGAAAGTACAGGTATTTGAGTTCAACATGTAAGAAGTAGAAAGTACAGGTATTTGAGTTCAACATGTAAGAAGTAGAAAGTACAGGTATTTGAGTTCAACATGTAAGAAGTAGAAAGTACAGGTATTTGAGTTCAACATGTAAGAAGTAGAAAGTACACGGTTCTTTATACGGCGGAGAAAAAGCTCAAGGTGGCTTCAGCGCAGTCTGAGACAAAGACATTAATGCAACCCTCTGCCTCGGCACAAAGCGTTTCTACTGTCCACTATCTGAGCATTGTGTAGTCCAAACATTTAGTTTCAGGGTCATTGGGTCTGAGCACAGGGTGGGAACAAGCATACATCCTGACAGGTCAGTTAGAGAAGTCTCCAAAGCCAAATGTATTTTAAAACATGTATGTCTTTGGATTGTAAGAGAACCCCCTTGAGTTTAATGTGCAGGAATCAACCCGTGACCGGACCCGTGACCC
>CADEHL010000359.1:0-41353 GCA_902827135.1 Harpagifer antarcticus
TCTCTCTCTCTCTCTCTCTCTCTCTCTCTCTCTCTCTCTCTCTCCTGACAGCCCGTCAGTTTCTCATGCAGCGTGCTAAACAGTGGGCGGGGCTTCAGGTCAGACTCAGCAGCTGATCTGATCTCCCTCTCTCTCGGTTAAACTTCACTCGTGTTTATGTCCATATCGATCAGACCCAGCTCTCCTGATCGGCCTATAGAGAGCACAGACCCAGCTCTCCTGATCGGCCTTTAGAGAGCACAGACCCAGCTCTCCTGATCGGCCTATAGAGAGAGACAGACCCAGCTCTCCTGATCGGCCTATAGAGAGCACAGACCAGCTCTCCTGATCGGCCTTTAGAGAGCACAGACCCAGCTCTCTGATCGGCCTATAGAGAGCACAGACCCAGCTCTCCTGATCGGCCTATAGAGAGCACAGACCAGCTCTCCATGATCGGCCTATAGAGAGCACAGACCCAGCTCTCCTGATCGGCCTATAGAGAGCACAGACCCAGCTCTCCTGATCGGCCTATAGAGAGCCACAGACCCAGCTCTCCTGATCGGCCTATAGAGAGCACAGATCCAGCTCTCCTGATCGGCCTATAGAGAGCACAGAGCCCAGCTCTCCTGATCGGCCTATAGAGAGCACAGACCCAGCTCTCCTGATCGGCCTATAGAGAGCACAGCACCAGCTCTCCTGATCGGCCTATAGAGAGCACAGACCCAGCTCTCCTGATCGGCCTATAGAGAGCACAGACCCAGCTCTCCTGATCGGCCTATAGAGAGCACAGACCCAGCTCTCCTGATCGGCCTATAGAGAGCACAGACCCCAGCTCTCCTGATCGGCCTATAGAGAGCACAGATCCCAGCTCTCCTGATCGGCCTATAGAGAGCACAGACCCAGCTCTCCTGATCGGCCTATAGAGAGCACAGACCCAGCTCGTTGACCCAGCTCTCCTGATCGGCCTATAGAGAGCACAGACCCAGCTCTCCTGATCGGCCTATAGAGAGCACAGACCCAGCTCTCCTGATCGGCCTATAGAGAGCACAGACCCAGCTCTCCTGATCGGCCTATAGAGAGCACAGACCCAGCTCTCCTGATCGGCCTATAGAGAGCACAGACCCAGCTCTCCTGATCGGCCTATAGAGAGCACAGACCCAGCTCTCCTGATCGGGCCTATAGAGAGCACAGACCCAGCTCTCCTGATCGGCCTATAGAGAGCACAGACCCAGCTCTCCTGATCGGCCTATAGAGAGCACAGACCCAGCTCTCCTGATCGGCCTATAGAGAGCACAGACCCAGCTCTCCTGATCGGCCTATAGAGAGCACAGACCCAGCTCTCCTGATCGGCCTATAGAGAGCACAGACCCAGCTCTCCTGATCGGCCTATAGAGAGCACAGACCCAGCTCTCCTGATCGGCCTATAGAGAGCACAGACCCAGCTCTCCTGATCGGCCTATAGAGAGCACAGACCCAGCTCTCCTGATCGGCCTATAGAGAGCACAGACCCAGCTCTCCTGATCGGCCTATAGAGAGCACAGACCCAGCTCTCCTGATCGGCCTATAGAGAGCACAGACCCAGCTCTCCTGATCGGCCTATAGAGAGCACAGACCCAGCTCTCCTGATCGGCCTATAGAGAGCACAGATCAAGCTTTTAAGAGTGAATATCGGCCGATAATGATCGGCGGCCAATCGATCGGAGCATCGGACATTTTGACCGGCAGATTTTGAATTTACCGGTTTTTATTCAATTTGACCAGCTAAACACCGGTACCGGCTAACGGAAACCCTGCTGGAGAGCACGTGTTTAAAAAGCAGGAAATAAAAAAGAACTCACCTTGTGATAAACCCGCAAGAGAAAAAGCATTTGAGCTCCATACTGTTTCAGAGATAATCCTTGATGTGGTCTAGAACAGGATGGCGTTTTATCACAGCAGAATTTAACTTTATCTCTGGTAGAATTCTGATCAGGCATTAGCTCCGCCTCCTCTTTTTAGTTTTTCAAGCTAAGGACCCAAGATCCGCGTTTCTCTAACAGGGCTGCAAGAGAGGGGTGTGAGCATGAGGCATGGCTACAATGGGTGATCTGTTTGTTAAGCAAAACACTTCACAGACATGTTTTGTATAGGCATGGCCCTACAATATATGTTTCAATATAGCATGACAGGTCCACTTTAAGTTTAACATGAAAAAGAAAAGAAAGAAAAAAGTGAGAATTCTGAGATTGAAGTCGCAATTCTGAGAAAACGTTAGGGGCTGCTTTGCTCCATTTCTGTCCTTTATTTGCGACTTATTGTCATATTGTGTGTCTTTCGTCATCAGTTCATGTTTTTTCCGGCAGCTGTTTTGCCTCTTCTTTTATCAATGTGAGTCTCTGTTCTCCTTTCACGTGTCTTTGTGATCATGTTGTATCTCTTCTTCGTTGGTATGTGCCTCTTTAAGTGACATTTGCAGGTAAAATAAAAAGCCATATCAAGAAATAAAACCCACACCTCCTCTGACCTTGCGTCTTTTAAATAATTACCATTTCTGGCTCTAATTCCTCGGGTAATTATCGCTGTTTTCTGAACATCTTTCAAACACACCACATTTAGCTGACTCTGCTGATTAAAAGCATTGACTTTACTGTATTTTCTTTGTATTTCCCAGAAATCCCGGCGGAGTACATCGATCCGGCGGCCATCGATCTCACCCCCCTCGTCAATACTTTAGTTAATACCAGCCAATCAGGTACGTCGTCATAATATCCTTCATGTTGGGATACTCTCATTAAAGCTGCAGAGGTCACATCAACACATCTTTAAAGGAGTTACACTAACATTCTGTGTCACCTACATTTAGAAGAATATGCATTTTAACTGTACTTTTAATCATTTAGTGTAGAATCAGAATAAAGTACACAGATAAACAATTAGCTTTGGTGTAAAATGGTGTAAACATTATCGTCATAAGTTGTAAGCGAAGGTGAAAAATATAACGATTAGAAAAGGGAAATATTTTAAAAACTATTTAGCATTAACAGAGGATAAAGACAAGTACTTATAAATATACAAAAGAAACTTAAAAACAACAATTAATTAGATAAATGCTTACAAAATACACCTCTGATTACATTTTTTACAAGTATATTGATGATTATTATATTACAAGACGATCTATATGAATTTAAATATTTATTTTATTATTTTCTTTTTATCGCACAGTTTTAATTTGACTTTCTGTTTTTCACATTTTATTATCTATATTTTGAAGCCCACTAGCAGCCTCTTGTGTACACACTTGCTTCCTTAAAACATGACCATAATTCCCCCTGTTAACACTTCATGTGTTCGCCTCACTCAAACAAACATTTCTGCAATTTAAACGTACTTTCTTTGCAGATGCATCACAATATATACCGTGTTATTCCCGTGTCTCCTTTCGTCCTGCAGGCTCTCGGCAGCTCTTCTCTCTCCTCAGCGTGACGTCCTACAGCTCATTGGCTCTCCATAAACTCACCCTGCTCGTCTACAACAGTAAATATGAACTTCTATAAACCTATTCCTCCTTTACATCTGCTCCAAACCAACAGATACAAGTGTTCTTACTTTGATATCCATTTCTTTGGGTCCATTTCTATAAGAAATACAGAGCTGACTTCCATTTAAATACTTATTCATACATCCTCTAAATGTCAATCAAAGCTGGAGTATTAATAACGGAGAACAACTTGGTATTTGTGATAAATAACTTGATTATGTTAGTGGTAACACTTCATCCAAAATGCAAATATGTAAAGGGTAATCCCCCACATCAATTCATGGAAGAACAAATAAAAACTTCCCCACAAAGGACAAAGACCGCCAGACATTTTTCACATTATTAGACTTCTTTATGTTGCTTGAATAGACCCTCACTCTTTTTCTAATGCAAGAATGTATTCTACTAAACTGTCAACACCATTTAAAGTCTTCCTTAAAACTCTGTAATTGGAAATTAAGTTTAAAAAAAGGAAAAAGACTCATTTCTATAATATAACTTTGGCAGCACTGCCCCCTAGTGGTGTGGACGTGTAAGTGCCTGTACACATGGACTGTATTAATACTGATTGAAAGACTATTAACCTATGGACTAACTTGACGCTGACATGGGTTTATACACATCTTAAAACACAGGTATTTTCCCTTTAGAGACATTATGTAGAGTATTTATTATTGAGTGCTTGACATCCACTTTTCTGAAAAATGCTATTCCTGGAGAAATCTCCAAATGTTAAAAGTTTGATAAAGGAATAGTTTAATGGGTAGAAAAGCTTGACATATAGTGCACAGCTGGTTGCAATTAATCTTCCTGTATCCATCTATCTTTCAGATGATGTACAAGGCTTCTGTGTGTCATTGACCTATTTGAACTCTTTGGAGATTTAAATATGAATATAAGTGAATCCCTGTACCAGCAGTGTGAGCGAAAGTGCATTTAAGAAGCTGTTTTAAGGTCCATCATTGCCCTTATATTCTTTAAAAGTCTACAAATGATATTCAAAATGTACATCATGTCATAATTGTAATCTGTCTTTTGTGTGTTTTCAGTTTCCAGCATAAAAACTTTAGAAAGCAACAGGTTCAGGAGGAGATTCTGCTACTGCGTCACAAACGAGACCAACGACCCTAACAGGTGAGTAGATTCAAGTATACTTTTTGAATTTTGATCATTAATTATGTTGATGTTTCAGTTAAAACCCTGGTTTGCTTTCTCATCAGACTTCACAGCCATACTGTTAGACGTGATGGGAAACTCAACTAGTTATCTCCATGAGATTTTTAAATCTGCCTCCATATTATCAGGTGGGTAAAATGTCCTAAACCTACAAATTAGTCAGAATTTTACACCTTCCTGTTCCCTGTTTGGAAGTCCATGGTTTTATGAATGTGTTTTTGGTTGATCGTGAAGTCATGTGACCGTGCTGTAGTTCCTTTATAGCGCAACATTATCCGCCTTTAGCTTAGCGGTGGTGACGTGAAGTCATGTGACCGTGCTGTAGTTCCTTTATAGCCCAACATTATCCGCCTTTAGCTTAGCGGTGGTGACGTGAAGTCATGTGACCGTGCTGTAGTTCCTTTATAGCCCAACATTATCCGCCTTTAGCTTAGCGGTGGTGACGTGAAGTCATGTGACCGTGCTGTAGTTCCTATATAGCCCAACATTAGCTGCCTTTAGCTTAGCGGTGGTGACGTGAAGTCATGTGAACGTGCTGTAGTTCCTTTAAAGCCCAACATTAGCCTCCTTTAGCTTTAGCGGTGGTAACGTGAAGTCATGTGACCGTGCTGTAGTTCCTTTATAGCCCAACATTAGCCACCTTTAGCTTAGCGGTGGTGACGTGAAGTCATGTGACCGTGCTGTAGTTCCTTTAAAGCCCAACATTAGCCTCCTTTAGCTTTAGCGGTGGTAACGTGAAGTCATGTGACCGTGCTGTAGTTTCCTTTATAGCCCAACATTAGCCACCTTTAGCTTAGCGGTGGTGACGTGAAGTCATGTGACCGTGCTGTAGTTCCTTTATAGCCCAACATTAGCCACCTTTAGCTTAGCGGTGGTGACGTGAAGTCATGTGACCGTGCTGTAGTTCCTTTATAGCCAACATTAGCCTCCTTTAGCTTAGCGGTGGTGACGTGAAGTCATGTGAACGTGCTGTAGTTCCTTTATAGCCCAACATTAGCCACCTTTAGCTTAGCGGTGGTGGCATGAAGTCATGTGACCGTGCTGTAGTTCCTTTAAAGCCCAACATTAGCCTCCTTTAGCTTTAGCGGTGGTAACGTGAAGTCATGTGACCGTGCTGTAGTTCCTTTATAGCACAACATTAGCCACCTTTAGCTTAGCGGTGGTGACGTGAAGTCATGTGACCATGCTGTAGTTCCTTTATAGCCCAACATTAGCCTCCTTTAGCTTAGCGGTGGTGACGTGAAGTCATGTGACCGTGCTGTAGTTCCTTTATAGCCCAACATTAGCTTTGTTCATACGTTAATGGTGTTCATATGTGGATATTATCCTGCTGTTTGTTTGCCTCAGAGATTATTTTCTGCAATAATCCAAAATCGCATGGAGAAATCCCATTGAACCAGGGAGACAGAAATATGACTTCCCTGAGCACTGTATGGTTTCACTTGCGATGTACTTACAGAGTGTATTATGTTTGTGTCTCAGTAACTCAGAGGAACAACTCGGAGTGCATTTACATCTGTGTGATGGCGGGGAAGATGGGTAAGTAGATCTCGATGGACACTTTCTGCTTAGTATTTTAGAAACAGATGTATTGTGTGACCATGTTGTGTGTGTTGTGTCCAGGCAGAGAGGTGCCCGACCTGTGGGAGGTGGGCTCTGTCACACCGCTGTTCAACCAGACCATCGTGGAGGGGCCGCACAGAAGTGTGTTCACATCTCATCTCTCATTCACTGAGAACAAGCAGTATCACCACCAGGGGGCAGAATCCACTCAGGATAGAACAGAAAATCACATTTATGGACATTATAACTAAACAAACTGAGCTAGAAGACACCACAATGATTTTAAATTAACATCTCAACACAACACAGGAAAATATCAGCGTACCTGAAATTCCATGGTTTGTGTCTCTGCCATGCTTCCTGAAAGTAGCAGATTGGTTTCAGAAGCGAGCATCACAAGAACACATTGGGCAAACAACCTTGTTCTGGTTTCTCAAAGTTGCAGTGAATTCACATTTGTAGTCCTGAACAGAATGGTGGATTCTAAAGGCAGAGACTTTGAGTAAAGACAGAAGGTGTTTCTCAGAGAAAGTGTTGCGCTGGGGACGAGTCTACAAATAGCTTGTTCTGGTGTTAGTACAATTAGGTGTAGTCCCTTTGCTCCTTCCTTTTACTGACCCGTTCTTTTTCTTTTCTCAGTAGGCAACTTGTCTTCCTTCAAGCTCCCTGTCGGTGAGTAACACAGCACCTTGCAAAAAGCAAATTCAAGCATCTAATGTCCTCTTTAAGGATGCTTCAGGAGCCTTTTTAATTCTTGTTTCCAATCCTCTATTTCAAACCCCAGAATGGCACCAACTGCCCACGAATCTGAGTCACATTTCTCCACCTGGGATGAGCTCCATGTTAACCAGCAGAGTCGTCTCCAACGCACATGGTGAGTCTCTGCAGGACGCCGGTATATTCGTTTCATTTAAGCTCTGACTCATTCTGTTCAGTCTGGAACCTGCAGACTGGGGAGTATTACCAAGAATAACTTTTAGAAGATGTACACAGGAATGAGCATCTTGTTTATCAGTAATACAGGCTACTAAAAGCTATAAAACTGCTGTATATTATGTCCTGATATGGAGATAGAGTCACTATAAAGATCAAGTTTCATTGACGATATAAGAAAATTGTCCGACATCCAGACAAATACATAGACCGCCAATGTTATGCTTTTGCAACCAACGACAGCAATTGTACAGTCTTACTTTGCTTGCATTTTGAATACAGAGATCCTTTTTCCAATATTTAAATCATCTTAACATCATCTTAAGGCTACTAGTCACATCTTTTAAATGTATTATTATGTCCTTACTACACAACTTGAACAATACCAGAAATGCTTTATTTAAGGTGTGTGCAAATGTATTATAGTTACCTAATAATATGGGGAGTTATCTGAAAGATTCACAGTGTAACTTGGTACTGATAATAGAGTAGAGTTGATGATAATCCTGGGTATGCTTTAAGCCTCATACCTACCTCATGATTGACAGGTCAATACAGGAATACGGTCCGGTTTGGTCCCATGTTTTTTCTGTAAAACATTCACCTTTTATCAGTTTTCAGTTCATGAAAGTCAATTTGTTGACTTGTTCAGTTTCTGTTGTACTTAGCTCCACACCTCGTGTCCCTTGTGGTTCCTAAAAAACGGGCGAACGGCAAAAAACCAAGATGGTGTTAGACGAAATACCAACATTTTGGCGTAAATATGGTTGTCCACAAAACATCCAGGTTCAGATATGCAGTTTTTGAAGCAAACAAAACCAAATCAGTCAATGCTGCAGAATTTCATAATGCAGCAGAATCTTTACGACAAAGTCAACTTCATGATATTTACTCTTTGTCTGTGTTTTTAATTATTAGTTTCTCCAGCAACTCCAGATGAAAAAGCTGGAACAACAGCAAAGATCTCCACTGCCCAGCTGCTGGCAACACAGCGACAACCTGCAACCGGCTTTCCACAAAGTCCAACTACTCGAGATAGACCGGAGATGACGACAACAGCAACACCACAAAGATGGACGACACAGAAAGTAACAACACAAACAATGACGATTGCACGGACAACAGTTAAAAAAATAACAACCACGTTACGGCCAACCACCACCACAGCGGCAGATCCAACTACAGCAACAACCCAATCATCTACAGTATGGGTTCCATCAACCACAGTATCTGCTCCATCAACCACAGTATCTGCTCCATCAACCACAGTATCTGCTCCATCAACCACAGTATCTGCTCCATCAACCACAGTATCTGCTCCATCAACCACAGTATCTGCTCCATCAACCACAGTATCTGCTCCATCAACCACAGTATCTGCTCCATCAACCACAGTATCTGCTCCATCAACCACAGTATCTGCTCCATCAACCACAGTATCTGCTCAATCAATCACAGTATCTGCTCCATCAACCACAGTATCTGCTCAATCAACCACAGTATCTGCTCCATCAACCACAGTATCTGCTCCATCAACCACAGTATCTGCTCAATCAATCACAGTATCTGCTCCATCAACCACAGTATCTGCTCAATCAACCACAGTATCTGCTCCATCAACCACTTTCCGATCACTGTCAGACTCCATCAAGGACCTTCAGACTCCATCAACCACAGTATCTGCTCCATCAACCACAGTATCTGCTCAATCAACCACAGTATCTGCTCAATCAACCACAGTATCTGCTCCATCAACCACTTTCCGATCACTGTCAGACTCCATCAAGGACCTTCAGACTCCATCAACCACAGTATTGGTTCCAACAACCACTGGAAAAGCTCCATCAACCACAGTATCAGCACCATCAACTACAGTAAGAGCTCCACCAACCACAGTAGCAGCATCATCAACCACTGAAGAGGCATCATCAACCAAGATATTGGTTCCATCAACCACAGAAGCAATTCCATCTACCACACTAAGAGCTCCATCAACCTCAAAAACAGTGCCAACAACTACAGAAGCAGTGCCAACAACCACTTTTAAAGCTCCAACAACCACAGTATCAGTTCCATCAACCACAGTAGGAGCACCCGTAACCACAATATTTTTTCCATCAACCACAGTGAGAGCTCAAACAACCTCAAAAACAGTGCCAACAACCACAGTTAGAGATTCATCAACCACAGTAAAGGCTCCACCAACCACACCATCGGCTACAACAACTACAGAAGCAGCTCCATCAACCACATTATTGGTCCCATCAACCCTAGTAGCATTGCCAACAACTACAGAAGCAGCACCATCTAGAACAGTAAAGGCTCAACCAACCACAGTATTGGCTCCATCAACCTCAAAAACAGTGCCAACAACCACAGTAAGCGCTCCATCAACCACAGTATCGACTACATCAACCACAGTAAGAGCTCCATCAACTTCAATAGCAATGCCAACAACCATAGCAAGAGCTCCATCAACCACAGTATCGGCTACATCAACCACAGTAAGAGCTCCATCAACTTCAATACCAATGCCAACAACCATAGCAAGAGCTCCATCAACCACAGTATCGGCTACATCAACCACAGTAAGCGCTCCATCAACCACAGAATCGGCTACATCAGCCACAGTAAGAGCTCCATCAACCACAGTATCGGCTACATCAGCCACAGTAAGCGCTCCATCAACCACAGTATCTGCTCCATCAACCACAGTAAGCGCTCCATCAACCACAGTATCGGCTACATCAACCACAGTAAGCGCTCCATCAACCACAGTATCGGCTACATCAGCCACAGTAAGAGCTCCATCAACTTCAATAGCAATGCCAACAACCATAGCAAGAGCTCCATCAACCACCTTATTGGTTCCATCAACCACAGTATCGGCTCCATCAACCACAGTAAGCGCTCCATCAACCACAGTATCGGCTACATCAGCCACAGTAAGAGCTCCATCAACTTCAATAGCAATGCCAACAACCATAGCAAGAGCTCCATCACCCACCTTATTGGTTCCATCAACCACAGTATCGGCTACATCAGCCACAGTAAGAGCTCCATCAACTTCAATAGCAATGCCAACAACCATAGCAAGAGCTCCATCAACCACCTTATTGGTTCCATCAACCACAGTATCGGCTACAACAACCACAGTAAGAGCTCCATCAACCCCATTAGCATTGCCAACAACCACAGAATCGCCTTCATCAACCACAGTAACAACACTATCAACCACAAGTTCAACCCTACTGGCCACAGCGTCACCCAAACCCATAACCCTTTCACCAGTATTTAGTGCAACCCTGCTAACAACTACACACCGGCCGAGTACAACAACCCAGCAAACCCACACCACAAGACTCTCGCCTGTTCTTCCCACAACAGTGGCTAGAAGGACGTTAGTGCCCCATAGCAGGAAAACTACAACACCCAGCAAGTCCGTGGAAACAGAAAAAGCAGGTAACGGAAGTTTTTTGTAACTTGTTGCCGTTTTTGTAAGTGATTCACTGACCAGATTTCCGTTTCTACTAGACATCTGGTCCTTGTATAACCAATTGAGAGCTATATCAGTGTACTTGGCTCAAGTCAAACATGTTTCCAGTGGGTGTTGCCGTTTACCAAAGTCGTCCCTTGATATTCTGTTGAGTTCCTCAGAACTGCATCTCTGTTACAACTCGATTTGCAGTTGACGTGGAGCTGTTGGCAGCAAGTGTTGATTGGCCAGGATGACTGTCAGCCCCTCATTGTCTGAAACCATGGTTCAATGCCCGTAAAATGGTTAATTGACCCCTCTCTGTAAGGACTATCTCTGCCCAATTCAAAGGAGTTCTAATATTCTAGTTGTCCAAGAGGAAGGGTTAATTGGATCTTGAGATGGACAGAAGTGCAATTCACCAATATATCTCTATTGAGAATATTTAGGAAAGGACATATTGATAACATGTCAATAATGATATAATATCTTGTTGGCAGTTGTATGACCTTGACTTTTTTGTCTTGTCAGTTTATCTATGTTCCGATCTTCACCTAAGGTCACGAGTTCTGATAAGTGATGCGTTTGCAGATAGATGTGAACATAATGAGTTGTTAGTTAATATGTTGGTGCTCACCTTTTAGAGATGCCACAGACATCTGGAGGGAGCTAGGAGTAGAAACAGTTCTCCTTTGCGAACTCAATATGCAATTTGTGGAGGTGTTTCTCTTGTAGGAGTCCCCAGAGTGGAACCAGAACATTCTGGAGGGAATATATCTGTTGTCTGGTCTAAGAATCCCATTAGGTTTCCCAAACATTGCTGGGTAGAGACGTCTGGAATCCCCCGCTTAGCCTGGTTCCCCTAAAACCAGGCCTCGAATAACCAGTGGTCTCCTGGTGATGTTGGGATGCTGATGGTCCACTCATGGATCTCATTATGCACCGGGTTTATTTTTGCTAGAGCAACTTGAAATACCCTTATGAATATGTAGTAGGCTTTACACACATATCTAATGGAAAATGATAAACGTAACCGTTGTGTTCGAAAGCTGTTACGGTTCATGGTGTTCGCGGATACATTTTGACCCATGATTTATCTCAGTCCAATGACTATCATCCAATATTGTTTTAACTACATCTTAACTAACTTATTATGAATTCATAACCGTACAATCCTGTTGTAATTGCATTGTATGGCCCCAAAACACATCACACCACATATATAAGTAAAACATTTGATTAAATTCACTCATCATATTCCCTTTAGGGAGACAGTGGATAATGACTATAATAGACATCAAATGATTGTTACAGTGGATGTGGGGGAGGGGTGTCTAAAGTCAAAGATGAATCTTGATTGGGCCCCGAGACCTTCAGACTTGGCTAGAATCGTCTAAATCAGTGTTGTGGTGTTTATAGCTGATGTGGAGGATATCATGAAGCCTCGTTCCGATACAAAAAACTAGAGCGTAGTTATTATATAATTTTATCTTGAAACGGGTCACGGGAGACCCGGACACAACGTAAGGGTTAAGAAGGCTTTCAAAGGGTAATGCTGCATCAGGGACTTTTTCTTCTGAATCGTTTGAGAAGAAGATGTAAATAGTATAGTAGGTGCTATAACACGGATCATCAATTTCTTTTTAGTGCATTCGTGCATTTTGGTTTTCAGGTGTGACTGTTAGTAGGATTTCACATAAAGACTGCAGTTTCTATTGAAGTTAGACTCCATAAACCCGACCCCCTCCCTCACATCACTACAACAGGTCCCTTGTCAGGAAAACATCAACAAAGCTCCTATTTAAAGCCAGGACTTCACAACCGATGGTGCTGTGTTCTGGTTAAGCACATGCTCACTTGTTCTCCACAGTTCATCAAGCGAATAGCAATAAAGCACCCAGAGCATCTGAGGGTATGAACACGCCAAATGAAGGCCATCAACACAGCCTTAAAGAGCAACTTGCAGGTTTTTTACTACGTTTATGCTTAACCTTGCATGAAAATTACAATTAAAAAAGTTAATGCAGGATTTGATATGTTTTACGAGACATAAGGAATTCAGAGGGAAAGGAGACGTTTTGAACTCTGCTACTACAAACTGTTTTTGTTAACGTCATACGTCAAATGCGTCATATTACGTCACATGGGGGAGCAGCTTTCTCCGACTCCTTCTCTGCCCAATCCGCGGTAGTAGTTGCTAGTTGGTTTGAGCGGTTGTGATTTAGTGAGCTGGTATTCTTTCGGTAATTTTACATTGCATTCCACCATCTGTAATCACGGTGAGCTTGAGCTCCAGCCTGTCAGGACGTCGAGTCCACAGTTTCCCTAACAGGAAAAGGACCGGAGCTAGCGTTCGTTCCTGGGTGCGGGTCCACCTCCCTGCAATCAAAATACTCCCACAGTGAGGAAGATCAAAAAAAAGTTGTATCAGGGAAAACGTAAATAGAGCTCAGGATCGAAGAGAGATACGAGAAGCGATAGAACGAGAGAGAGAGAGAGCGAGCGATCAGCGAAGATCTATATCTCTCTCTCTCTCTATCTCTCTCTCTCTCGATCTCTCTCTCTCTCTCTCTCTCTCTCTCTCTCTCTCTCTCCCCCCCTCCGGTACACAGCACCGTAAGACGTAGTGTGGAGCTACATTAGGTAACACGAGATTAGTTTCTGTTATGGATCAGTATCAACAGTCCTGCCAGTAACGTTACTATATCATCAATACCACTTTAGTTAGCCTGATATACGATAGCTAACTTTACAATGTTGTGATGCGACGTTAGCTAACATTAACTGTAGCTAACACCGGTCACTCACCAAGACAGCTGCCCTGTTCTCCACTGGTTCTCCACTGGTTTTCCACTGGTTCTCCACTGGTTTTCCACTGGTTCTCCACTGGTTCTCCACTGGTTCTCCACTGGTTCTCCACTGGTTTTCCACTGGTTCTCCTCACACCAAAGCTCTATTTCTCTCCGATGGCCGTTATTTCTACTAATCCTTGGCTCCTGGTCTCTTGGACGCCTAGCAGGCTCATAATTATAATCATATGCATTCAAATATATATGTTCAACCTCTTCTGTGTCAAAACTAGCATTGTGATCCATGTTTATTCATAGTTAGACCGGCCGCTCTCCCCCATGTTACGCGGGAGGTCACGTGGGGTAAAGTAAAAATGTCTTACAAAAACGATGCCAGATTTCACTGTAGTGTATATTTCTGTATATGTTTTTTTTTAAATCTAGTGTATTCATCATTTTCCTACACATGTATTCCCCAGTGTGTCTAACCTGCAAGTTGCTCTTTAAATCATTCTGACAAATGTTAGGAGCTTTTTTTGTGAACAGCCTGTTTGCTGCTCCGCTGTCTGACCCTCTGAAAACAGCGGTAAGCTCATCAGATCCATTCACTGTCATCTCCGGACACACCAACGAATACTGATTCAATTTGAGCCCGGGGGAAAGTGTGTGTGCATTAAGTGTGTGTGTGTGTGTGTGTGTGTGTGTGTGTGTGTGTGTTGGAGCATGTGAAGGAGCCATGGAAAGGGGTTAAGATAGTCTCTATGGTAACACGGCAGCCTTTATGTGAAAGCTTTGATGGTTTAAAGCTGGAAAAGGTTAAAAGCAAATTAAGGACACACGTGTATCTGTCTGCCACATAATCAGTGAGGAGGGAAGAGAGGCTCCTGAGGGGGAAGAGAACAGAGAGATAACATCAATTCTTAAATGATGTAACACTTAGAATAAGACCAGTATAACACCTATAGAATTTAGAGACATGTATAATAAGTGATGATAAATAGTAGATATGTGAAATGTGTATCTTTCACCCCAAGTCCATTTGAGTTAATAACTTCGTCATATTTTAATAATTATACATAAACTGACACATTTGTTATGCAGTTTATTACAACAAAGCAGATTTTTACAAGAGGCCCAGTTCTACTTTTTGTGGTTCTCTATTGCTGTTGTGTCTTATATGGGTTTGAGTGCACGTAAATGGTCTGCAAAGACTCAAATCTCTGTGTTTTCTCGACCACACACGGACATGCTCACAGATAAATACTGCAGGTACTCTACATGTATTATTTCCCAGTGGAAACACTAGATGGCAGTAACATCTCGCAGTAGAAACAGCCCCCCCCCCCCCCACTGAGTTCTGCCTAGCAACAAAGAGGAGGCCGAGCATCCTGTGCAATTTGTCACCGCGTCATTAGTGTGCAGCAAAATGAGTGTTTGTGGCCCAACTGCACATCTCTGCACTGTTGTGTGTGTGTGTGTGTGTGTGTGTGTGTGTGTGTGTGTGTGTGTGTGTGTGTGTGTGTGTGTGTGTGTGTGTGTGTGTGTGTGTGTGTGTGTGTGTGTGTGTGTGTGTGTGTGTGTGTGTGTGTGTGTGTGTGTGTGTGTGTGTGTGTGTGTGTGTGTGTGATCAGACGTTATTGCACCATAATGGCTGATCTGTGTGCAGATGATCTCATTACAGACATAGCAATGGCTTCAGGTTTTCAAGGTGACTTAAGGTTAAGAGTCTCACAATATATATATATATATATATATTAGGGAGGTGTATGGCGTAGTCGGTTGTCCGTAGGTGTTCGGATCAGGGGGTCACAGGTTCAAACCTCGCTGCAGTCAGCATGTCGTTGTGTCCCTGAGACTCTTCACCTCAAATTGCTCCCGTGGGGATTGCCCTCAGTATTGAGTATGTGAGTCTCTTTGGATAAAAGCGTCTAACAAGTGACATGTAATGTAATAAGTATTGAGGATATTTAAGAAAGGAAATGTTGATAAGATGTCAATAATGACATAATGTATGAAGTCCTTTATTGTTTCATGTGGAACCTATGTGCTGCAGGTCTCCCTTGAAAAAGAGGTCTATGATCTCAATGGGACCGATCTAAATTAGGTTTAAATAAAGGTTTGAAATGAAATGAAATCATAATATCTTGTTGGCAGTTGTATGACCTTGAGTTTTTGTTGTCCGTCAGTTCATGTGGTTGCCTTTTTTGCTTCCCATTAGTATAATTGTTATTTTTTTTCCTGTTGATTTTGGTTTTCAGAAAACCGGTAATCATGGTTTTGGTAGAAAAATCTCAATCCATGCAAAAGTATTTTTGGATCCAGTTCAAAGGTGGTCTATTTGGTCAAATGCAAGACATCGTTGCATATCAATTGGAAATGTACAAGGTAGATGTTGAGTTCACTTACAAAAGCAGATCTTGCTGAACGGACATTGATAGGTTATGGAAATATCCAAACATGGACAGTCTCTTTGTCTTGATTTGTTAAATGTTGCTGACCTGGATATTAACTGCAAAATGAGCAAATATGTGGAGAGGTGTCTGATTAAAATTCACATTTGAATATGTATTTCTATGGTAATTAGCAGCCTGTGTACCTGCAATGCATTGATAATGATTAGAATGCGTCGGCACCAGTGAGGACTGTAATGGGAATTTAAGTACTGCGACGACATTATGCAGAACGAGTACAATGAGAGAAAGAGAAGGAGGGGTGTTCGGTATTCAATAATAGAAATCTCTTTTAGCCTTAGAGCATCATTATTTTAGTTTGATTATTTACCCACGTAGCTAACTTACCTGTCTGGTCCTTTATTATATTTTTTATTTACTTTGTTGGTTTTTGTGGAGCAGGAATTAGTTCTCAAACCCTGAAATTATTGAGTAGTTTTGTATCATCATCGTCTGGAAGTCCTTTATAGCCGACATTAGCCTCCTTTAGCTTAGCGGTGGTGACGTGAAGTTATGTGACCGTGCTGTAGTTCCTTTATAGCCGACATTAGCCGCCTTTAGCTTAGCGGTGGTGACGTGAAGTCATGTGACCGTGCTGTAGTTCCTTTATAGCCCAACATTAGCCTCCTTTAGCTTAGCGGTGGTGACGTGAAGTCATGTGACCGTGCTGTAGTTCCTTTATAGCCGACATTAGCCGCCTTTAGCTTAGCGGTGGTGACGTGAAGTCATGTGACCGTGCTGTAGTTCCTTTATAGCCCAACATTAGCCTCCTTTAGCTTAGCGGTGGTGACGTGAAGTCATGTGACCGTGCTGTAGTTCCTTTATAGCCCAACATTAGCCTCCTTTAGCTTAGTGGTGGTGACGTGAAGTCATGTGACCGTGCTGTAGTTCCTTTATAGCCCAACATTAGCCTCCTTTAGCTTAGCGGTGGTGACGTGAAGTCATGTGACCGTGCTGTAGTTCCTTTATAGCCCAACATTAGCCACCTTTAGCTTAGCGGTGGTGACGTGAAGTCATGTGACCGTGCTGTAGTTCCTTTATAGCCCAACATTAGCCTCCTTTAGCTTAGCGGTGGTGACGTGAAGTCATGTGACCGTGCTGTAGTTCCTTTATAGCCCAACATAGCCGCCTTTTAGCTTAGCGGTGGTGACGTGAAGTCATGTGACCGTGCTGTAGTTCCTTTATAGTCCAACATTAGCCTCCTTTAGCTTAGTGGTGGTGACGTGAAGTCATGTGACCGTGCTGTAGTTCCTTTATAGCCCAACATTAGCCGCCTTTAGCTTAGCGGTGGTGACGTGAAGTCATGTGACCGTGCTGTAGTTCCTTTATAGCCCAACATTAGCCGCCTTTAGCTTAGCGGTGGTGACGTGAAGTCATGTGACCGTGCTGTAGTTCCTTTATAGCCCAACATTAGCCTCCTTTAGCTTAGCGGTGGTGACGTGAAGTCATGTGACCGTGCTGTAGTTCCTTTATAGTCCAACATTAGCCGCCTTTAGCTTAGCGGTGGTGACGTGAAGTCATGTGACCGTGCTGTAGTTCCTTTATAGCCCAACATTAGCCGCCTTTAGCTTAGCGGTGGTGACGTGAAGTCATGTGACCGTGCTGTACTTCCTTTATAGCCCCAACATTAGCCGCCTTTTAGCTTAGTGGTGGTGACGTGAAGTCATGTGACCGTGCTGTAGTTCCTTTATAGCCCAACATTAGCCGCCTTTTAGCTTAGTGGTGGTGACGTGAAGTCATGTGACCGTGCTGTAGGTCCTTTATAGCCCAACATTAGCCGCCTTTTAGCTTAGTGGTGGTGACGTGAAGTCATGTGACCGTGCTGTAGTTCCTTTATAGTCCAACATTAGCCGCCTTTTAGCTTAGTGGTGGTGACGGGAAGTCATGTGACCGTGCTGTAATTCCTTTATAGCCTAACGTTAGCTTTTTACTTCAGAAATCATAAAGTGGTGTTAATATGTGGAGATTATCCTGCTGAACTACATTTGTAAGAATCCTAAACGTTTGTTTGACGCAGAGATTATTTTCTGCATTAACACACAATCTCATTGGACCATGGAGATGCTGCCTTCATGGTCCACTACGTACCTGCACCACTTAGCAAGATGTGAACTCTGATCAGTTTTAAAGTGGTTCAGCTGTGCAGAGATAGTTTGTTTCTGACGTGAAGTCTCACTCTGTTTGTTGAGAGGTTGTCCCTGGAGAAGGCCGGATCTGACCGACGTCTCATCGTCC
Organism: Harpagifer antarcticus; assembly: GCA_902827135.1. Classification (NCBI taxonomy): domain Eukaryota; kingdom Metazoa; phylum Chordata; class Actinopteri; order Perciformes; family Harpagiferidae; genus Harpagifer; species Harpagifer antarcticus. The sequence goes on from CADEHL010000359.1 coordinate 18,121, forward strand.
GGCATCACGACGACCGTCAGCGCTCACAAACTGCAGCCCTGCGTCCTGGAGCTCTGCAAGTTCTTCTCCCAGTGCCTCTGCAGACCCTTCGACAATAAGACACGCATGAAAAGGTAAAGGAACTCTAACACACAGATTGGGGCTTTAATCAAAGTTGTAGAGCAGTGGCGGTTCTAGACCAATTTGACTAGGGGGCCAGTTATTTTCTGAGGGGGGCCCAATAAATGCAGGACGAAAAAGAGAACTAGACAGTATGAAGTAATTGCGCATAAGAAAACAATGCGATACAGTTATTGGTATTTGTTTCAGTACACGTATTTATTTCAGATATATCTTATAGTTATTACTGTTAGCTTCAGCTTAAGTTATAGTGCAATGTTTGCACTAACACCATATTTATATAAAAATAAAGGCAATGAACAGTTACATTTCTACTTTACATAAGGGTGTCTGCACAATCTCACATTACAGCAACAAAATCCTGCGGTCTTTGGCAAACCGAGTACCAGAAAATATACATTTAAAAAAAAAAAAAATACTTTTCATTGTTAGGGGGGCCACAGGGGGGTCAGAGGTCAGTGTTGGCCCCTTAGAACCGCCCCTGTTGTAGAGCCAGAAAGATGGAGGAGCCGTGTAGATCAAATATAGTCACACGTGTAGGATCTATACCAATCAGAGAAGTCTGGAGAACACAATTTATATTTTCACACATTCAGCTTTTATCAAATATTGCTCCTTCTGCCGTTCAGACCAAACGACAGAATACATTTATCTTGGAATCCAAAAAACAAATAACTTAAATGTTGCGGTTGAGGTTTGAAAGGGACTGTATTTATTTAATATCCCCAAGGATGACCCTATATATGAATTCCTGGACCTTTTCCCTTCAAATGTTGCCTAGTTTTAACCTTCATGTCTTTCCGTTGTTTGGACAATTATTAGCTTATCAACTGTTTGAACCGTTCCTGCATGAATCCCTTCCAGAGTCCAGATGATGGTTTGAATCGAAGCTCAGATGTTTAAAATAACCTCTTTCACAGATATTGTGATGACAGCCACCTCTGGTATGAACAACACACGTCTGAGGTGTGTCGGCGCGTCAGGAGAATCTCCTTCTCCAGAAGTAAGGAGAGAGGACTCTTTAAAGTAGAGCCACTACATACTGATATACACCTGAACATCAGCAAGAGAGGACTCTTTAAAGTAAAGACACTACATACTGATATACACCTGAACATCAGCAGGAGAGGACTCTTTAAAGTAGAGACACTACATACTGATATACACCTGAACATCAGCAAGAGAGGACTCTTTAAAGTAGTGACACTACATACTGATATACACCTGAACATCAGCAAGAGAGGACTCTTTAAAGTAAAGACACTACATACTGATATACACCTGAACATCAGCAGGAGAGGACTCTTTAAAGTAGAGACACTACACACTGATATACACCTGAACATCAGCAGGAGAGGACTCTTTAAAGTAGAGACACTACATACTGATATACACCTGAACATCAGCAGGAGAGGACTCTTTAAAGTAGAGACACTACATACTGATATACACCTGAGCATCAGCAGGAGAGGACTCTTTAAAGTAGAGACACTACATACTGATATACACCTGAACATCAGCAGGAGAGGACTCTTTAAAGTAGAGACACTACATACTGATATACACCTGAACATCAGCAGGAGAGGACTCTTTAAAGTAGAGACACTACACACTGATATACACCTGAACATCAGCAGGAGAGGACTCTTTAAAGTAGAGACACTACATACTGATATACACCTGAACATCAGCAGGAGAGGACTCTTTAAAGTAGAGACACTACATACTGATATACACCTGAACATCAACAGGAGAGGACTCTTTAAAATAGAGACACTACATACTGATATACACCTGAACATAGCAGGAGAGGACTCTTTAAAGTAGAGACACTACATACTGATATACACCTGAACATCAGCAGGAGAGGACTCTTTAAAGTAGAGACACTACCTACTGATATACACCTGAACATCAGCAGGAGAGGACTCTTTAAAGTAGAGACACTACATACTGATATACACCTGAACTACAGTAAATGTAAAGGATGAAGGATGAGTCTGTGGTTGTAACCCTCCTCTTCCTCCTCTTCCTCCTCTTCCTCCTCCACAGATCTGAAACAGAGATGCCTCTCAAAGATGTGCAACAAACTGTGACGGGCAAACAAAGAGCTGTTCCCCCTCACAGGAAGAGACTCAAACCGCGTCAGGAGGAAACACGGAAGCAGACTCCAGTGATCTTTCACATCTGGAGGGACGTCTGAAGGTTTTCATACAAAAGGGAAACTTGTTACACTTTCTGTCATTAGGTGGTTTAAGGGCCAAGAGGACTAAATGCTTGACTCCTTAAGGACACATAAGTCGGGGAACCTGAAACTATATTTAAACCCAAGCATTTCAATACGAACAGATTATTTTAAGGAATGGAAAAGAGTGTGGAACTTGAAAAACAGAGATGTATAAATTGTTTCTTTCTAAATAAACCAATTTAAATTGTTCTTGTCTCCGTTTAGGATCATTAAATAGTAACAGGATGGTTCACAAAAATCATAATCAAGTACAGAATGACCGTGTGAAATATGTTGCATGAGTTTACTTGAGTAAAAGCACCAATACGTTGTCGAAATACTTCATTAAATGTAAAAGTCAAGATCTTACTTGAGTAAAAGTACAAAGGTAGTATCAGTAAAATGTACTTACAGTAATGTATAAAAGGCAAAAGTACTAATGGCCTTGATATGCTTCATTAGTCTACTTGTTCCCAGGGGCACATCTGTGGGTCTTTTAGCATCCTCAGTTGAACAGATCTGTCTATTAAATCCACAAGAGCTGCTTCAGTCGAGGTTCTGTAATGTTATCTCGTATGTAACATGACATGTGACACCTGATGCACCCGTCCCTCACAATGCCTCACTATCCCCCCCTTCATTCGCTCCCTGTCATTAACCTTCCTCTGCTTCACTGCTCAGGTAGACATTGATCTAATGAAGTCCTTGGAGGATCAGATAAGACCGGTTCGACCCCGGGGTCACACATAAACCCCCCCATCGGACAAAGACCACTCTGTGAGTCCTTCTGTCCGGACCCTGCCTCTGTTAAAGCTTCAAATACCTGCACAGGAACTCACAGCATGATAATCTGCTGCTCGGGTGTCACTAAGAGTCCCAGCAAGGCTTTAAAGGCACCAATAGGTCTTCCTCCCTCTCTGTTGGCTGCTCATGCCTTTCAATGACTCAGCGTTTAAACCTCTTTACTCCATGAAGTGACCACAACTTCCGCAGCCATCGCCCAAACCAAAAGGTAAGATTGCCTTCACTCACCATCAGTCTGTTTGACCGCTCGACCTGTGATTTAAGCCTTTTTTAGGTCATGATTATTGCTCTGTCATTCTGTGTTATAGATGATGAGACAGGGATGAAAGTGGACAGCGCACTTTAATGTGCTTTCTCTTCTTCTTAAGGTTTTTCGGCACTTTTCTTGTCTGCTTTGGTCTCTGTTTTGCAAGCATTGACCCTACTAGTTTCCCCTCGTCCCTCCACTTAATTGTCGGCTTGTTAATTCATCATTACTGGTCTCAATGTGTTGTTGCTCTGTCATTACGTGGTATCCAGCATATGATAGGGATTTTTCTGCACTTTTCTTCTCTGGTTTAGTCTCTCCACATTCCTCCATGTGCACTGCCTGGTTTGCCGGCTTGTTAATTCTTCATTACTGGTCTCAATGTGTGGTTTTGTTGTGCTGTCATTTGGTGTATATGATTCTGATTAAAGTGGACAGGTCATTTGAGGCTCTTCTAGCTTCTTGTCTGGTTCAGTCTCCCCACATTACAGGTCTCACTGTATGATGCTGTTGCTCTGTCATTTTGTTCTTTAAGAGATATGATGACAATTTAACGCAATTGTCCACAAGTGCGATAAGTATTTACAGGCCTTGACCCTAGAGTCTCTCCACATTCTTCCACTCTCTTTGGGCGGGTTGATTCATCGTTACATATCTTAATGTGTGGTGTTGTGTATACCTTATGTGATGTTTCGATGAAAGTAGACTCTTAGCTTCTTGTTTTTATGACAATCTTTCTGTCCTTCAGTGTTTCCAGCATCAGGCATCTGTTTTCCTTTTCATAATCTTTGATAAACCAACTCTGAGTTGCCAGAAGTACAATGTATGATAATTCAGCCGTTGTTTGACGGTCATAATCAGATGCTTTCATTCTCACTTTACTTCTTTACCGCTTTTCAATCAGGCTATGATGTTGATTAAAGTTTCTTGCTAGAAAAGCTGTCGTTCTCTTTCCTGTTGCTACCTTTAAGAAAGTTTGCAAAAAAGATGGCTAAAAACAATCTGGTTACACATTCAAGAAGTTGTTTAAATATCTGTTTGGGGGGAAATTACACAAAAAGGCCTCTTGTTCTTTCGGTTATGACTCAATTGTCACAACATTTCTGTCAATGTAGTAATTGTGCAGTCAAGTCAAGATATACAAGGCGCAAAATAAGAGCATTTATTGCACTATAAATAGCACAAACGTCTCTCTGTTGTCATATGGATGCATTAGCGTTCACAGTTGAACACGCCTCAGCTCCGAGGTGACATTAAAGCTTGAATAAAGCCTGAATGTATAAAGCTTTAACGAGACGGACGACGTGATGATGGTGCTCTGAGCCTGAATCACAGTAATGATCGACTTCGTCACGCCGAGCTCCTGGAAATCAGTAAAGAAAGTGAACCAGCGAGCGAAGGGTCGTCCGTCTCCACTGTAATAACACAGGTAATCTATGGAGCTGCACAGGAGGCATCAGGGTGAATGCAGGTCTCCATAACAACAGGAACAAAGAAGTAAATGGTGGCTGTTCTGCTCCTCTGTGATGAGAACGTTTATTTCTTTGATTGAGTTTAGTGTCCTCATATCCCCTGAGGGTGTGAGGGCAGACTTTGAGACTAGTTTGTGTGATCGAGTTGTGGAGAGATCACGTATTTCTATAGCATCTCTTTCTTTCCCTCCGCAAAAATCTAATGGGATTTCTTTATGGGATGTTGGATTATTGCAGAAAATAATCTCAACCTTTTTTATATTTACGAGGCGACAGGGAAATGAAGATAAAATGCTCACTAATTTCTTGGTTTTAGGACTCAGTTCTGCAGCCCTCTTTAAAGATTAAGCGGAGCACATTTCTACTCTCAGTGCTGCCCCCTGTGGTCGCACCGGGAATTACAACCACATGCGAAACAACATTATATTCAGACATATTCAAAATGTATTTATATTCTTTTATGTTTGGAAAGAAGGCAAGAATCAGACAAAAGACCTACACGTTGTATTAAAAGCTCCTGGCAATTGCTATTAACTTCTCAATCGAGCAGTGTTACTCAGTGGTCATCCATATTTGTTGGTTCCCATTTTCTAATCCCAATATTAACCACGTGTCTTCTCTCCCTGAATGCAGATACAAGTCATGTTTCTGATATGGATCTTCATGCTATCTGCTCTCCCACACGGTGAGTTCCCTTCTACATTTCCAAAAACACAACCTGAGCTAGTCTTTTGACGTTGGTTACATGACTTCTATGTTTGCATGAGACGTCTTTCCGTAATACTGCAGACACAAAGGGTCACATGTTATAAATATCTGAACGCTGATGTATTTTCAAAATGTGGATGGAAAGATAGCTAATACCTTTTGACAATTGTTGATTCAGTTTTGTCAGATGAAATTGGAAAAGGTAATTTCAAATAGTTAGCCATTTGTCAGCATCCAGTAGAAGAAGAAAAATAAAAGGTACCAGCAGAACCAGAAGACCAGGAAAAACCCGATTAAAAACAACCAGACGAACCGGAAGAAAAAAACAAACCACAGAAGAACCAGAAGAACCAGAAGAACCAGATTAAAAATAACCAGAAGAACCAGATAAAAAATAACCAGAAGAACCAGATTAAAAAGAACCAGATTAAAAATAACCAGAAGAACCGGAAGACAAAAACAAAACAGAAGAACCAGAAGAACCAGAAGAAAAAGAACCAGAAGAACCAGAATAAAAAGAACCAGAAGAACCAGGAGAAAAAATCAAAACAGAAGAACCAGAATAAAAAGAACCAGAAGAACCAGATTAAAAAGAACCAGAAGAACCGGAAGAATAAGAACCAGATAAACCAGAAGAAAAAAAAACAAACAGAAGAACCAGAATAAAAAGAACCAGAATAAAAAGAACCAGTAGAACCGGAAGTAAAAGAACCAGAAGAACCAGGAGAAAAAAACAAAACAGAAGAACCAGAATAAAAAGAACCAGAAGGAGAACCAGCAAAACACAGAAGAAGAAACCCTTCATTATTCCCAATAAGCAGATTCTATTCAATCTTATTCTGTGTAATTGTCCCAATGTGATGCCATTTGCTTTAAGGCACTGATGTGTTAAATCATGATGATAACACTGTCTCCTCTCTGTCTGCAGCGCTGTGCGCCTCCATCTTCTGCCCGGACCCCGAGGCAAGCGACCCAAACACAGATCACATGACCGGTGAGGAGGAACATGATGTACTGAGACACAAGAGGCTGTAATTAGTACGAGTTCATTAATCGGTCTTATTCGTGGGTTCACTGAGTTCATTAATCAGTCTTATTCGTGGGTTCACTGAGTTCATTAATCAGTCTTATTCGTGGGTTCACTGAGTTCATTAATCAGTCTTATTCGTGGGTTCACTGAGTTCATTAATCAGTCTTATTCGTGGGTTCACTGAGTTCATTAATCAGTCTTATTCGTGGGTTCACTGAGTTCAAAGGATTCATAACGCAGCATTTCATATGAGGAAGAAAGGTCAGAGTGCTGATGGGGGTTCAGTGAGTTCATATGCAGCTAATTATACACGAGCTAACCGTATGCTAACATTTTGAACCAGGGGACACTAAAAGGTGATGCACACATCTGGGACCGGAGCGCTTGGTGATGTTCAGGGTGTTTTGGAACATTTGTGTTTTCTTTTCTTAAGCTGCAGCACGTTTCTCCTGATGGAAGACTTTAGGGTCGTTGTAGCACGTTAGCATCTGTTAGCACTGTGCTATACATCTAAACACATATATTATGAACTGTTCATCTTTGACCATTTAAAATCCATTATTCTTTGTGTTGTGTTTTTCATTGTTTGCTCAATACTAAAAGGTTGAAGTTCCACAATTAATTTTAATATTCATTCGACATGTTAATTATATCATAAAGCGCTTCATGAGAGTAATTGCGGGATGATTCAATGTTCCCTTATGCAACGTGAAAGTATCACGATATGTATCGGTCGAGTATCGGTACCGTTCAGTGGTATCGGTATAAAAAAGTTAACGATATGCATCCCTAAAGTACAAGTACCCAGATCCTGTACTTGAGTATGTGTGTTCAGTCATTTGTTTCGTGGCAGTTAAATGTCAGCGGGTCAGACGGTAAATGCTCAGAGTGACACCTCGTAGCCCCATTAATGGGCTAGCTTCTATAACGCTGCTGATTTAGTGTGATATGTTTTGATGTTGTTGACATGAAGGTGGACTGTGATGTTCTCAGACACCTGTAGTCACAATCTGTGGCTTCCCCTCACATGTGGAGAGCTGTCGACTCCTTCTTTTCCCACCCTGCATGCTTCTTAGGTTCCTGCCAACAGCATTATCTGTGATTAAATCTCTTCTGCTCCACACCTGCCAAGAGAAGGACATGGGGGTTACTCACAGCCTCTTCGTGTCTGTCTGCGGGCGAATAGTCAAATACATCTGATTCTATGTATTTTACTGACCAGTTCTCCTTAATATCAGTCAGAGGTGGAACAAGTACTTATATCCTGTACTTGAGTAAAAGTACAAGTACTCAGATCCTGTACTTGAGTAAAAGTAGAAGTACTCATGAGTAAAAGTAGAAGTACTCCGATCTTGTACTTGAGTAAAAGTAGAAGTACTCAGATCTTGTACTTGAGTAAAAGTAAAAGTACTCAGATCTTATACTTGAGTAAAAGTAGAAGTACTCAGATCTTGTACTTAGTAAAAGTAGAAGTACTCAGATCTTGTTCTTGAGTAAAAGTAGAAGTACTCATATCTTGTACTTGAGTAAAAGTAGAAGTAATCAGATCTTGTACTTGAGTAAAAGTAGAAGTACTCAGATCTTGTACTTGAGTAAAAGTAGAAGTACTCAGATATTCTACTTGAGTAAAAGTAGAAGTACTCAGATCTGGTACTTGAGTAAAAGAAGAAGTACTCAGATATTCTACTTGAGTAAAAGTAGAAGTACTCAGATCTTATACTTGAGTAAAAGTAGAAGTACTCAGATCTTGTACTTGAGTAAAAGTAGAAGTAGATCTTGTACTTGAGTAAAAGTAGAAGTAGATCTTGTACTTGAGTAAAAGTAGAAGTAGATCTTGTACTTGAGTAAAAGTAGAAGTACTCAGATCTGGTACTTAGTAAAAGTAGAAGTACTCAGATCTTGTTCTTGAGTAAAAGTAGAAGTACTCAGATCTTGTTCTTGAGTAAAAGTAGAAGTACTCAGATCTTATACTTGAGTGAAAGTAGATGTACTCAGATCTTGTACTTGAGTAAAAGTAGAAGTACCAGAGTGTAGGAATACTCTGTTACAGTAAAAGTCCTGCATTCAAAATGTTCCTCAAGTGAAAGTAGGAAAGTATTCTCATCAAAATATAGTGAAAGACAGTGAAAGTATTCGTTGTGCAGATTGGTCCATTTCAGAATAATATATATGATATGTTTTATAATGATTGATCATGAAAGTGTTCTCAAAGCTGGTGAAGGTGCAGCTGGTTTGAATGGCTTTGTAGACTGCAGGGTAGCTGGTGAAGGTGCAGCTAGTTTGAATGGCTTTGTAGACTGCAGGGTAGCTGGTAAAGGTGCAGCTAGTTTGAATGACTTTGTAGACTGCAGGGTAGCTGGTGAAGGTGCAGCTAGTCTGAACGGCTTTGTAGACTGCAGGGTAGCTGGTGAAGGAGCAGCTAGTCTGAATGGCTTTGTAGACTGCAGGGTAGCTGGTGGAGGAGCAGCTAGTCTGAATGGCTTTGTAGACTGCAGGGTAGCTGGTGGAGGAGCAGCTAGTTTGAATGGCTTTGTAGACTGCAGGGTAGCTGGTGGAGGAGCAGCTAGTTTGAATGGCTTTGTAGACTGCAGGGTAGCTGGTGAAGGAGCAGCTAGTCTGAATGGCTTTGTAGACTGCAGGGTAGCTGGTGGAGGAGCAGCTAGTTTGAATGGCTTTGTAGACTGCAGGGTAGCTGGTGGAGGTGCAGCTAGTCTGAATGGCTTTGTAGACTGCAGGGTAGCTGGTGGATTTACTCCAGTTGGAACTAAAGTCTGATTTAACACTTGGTTAGATTTCACATCATTCATCCAGATCTGTGTCTCTTGTTTCCTTCCTCTCGGTGCAGATTGTCTCGGCCTTCGCTTCACCTGGCTTCACTCGGTCTTCGATAACTTCCCCTCTCTGCTGAGTTTCTCTCTGAAGCTCCGCTGTGCAACGGGGATTTGTCCTCGAGACCTGGAGGATTACGGCTGCTCCTGCAGATACGAGTCCTCTGGAAACCCTGTGGACCCTCTGGACAGGTGAGCAACACCCTGTAGATAAACAGCATGGAGTATGGAGGTGGGCAAATGGTGGTACTACAACTTCCATGTCAGTCCGTGGTGTCATTGGAGCCCAAAGAGACTTTTTCCTATTGACCTACACTATTTTAAGAGATAACAATTGTCAGAGGATCGGAAGAAGAAATTAAAACATTGGGATGATTGGTACCAGCCATGGATGTTTAATATGAACTGGATACAGCGTTCGGGGTCTCGTTCTTTCCTACGAGAGCTGCTCATTGGCGCATGAGGACAAAATGGCCTGACATTCTCATGAGCAAAACGTCACAGATTACCCATCATGCCTTGCTGTCAGAGCAGAAACACCCGTATGTAGCTCATAGAGCGCAGTTGAGTTGCCCCTTAAGCCCCGCCCCCGAGCTCCTGCTCTCGGCTCACTAGAATGAATGGGCAGAGAAAATAAATCAGAATTCGGCTTTTAGCTAATTTTACAACTTTAAGGACCTAATGATTCTAATAAAAGCTATACAAGTGTTCATACTGGGTAGTTTATTTAGTTAAACAAATTATCCGCTGATTTACAGACGTCTCTTTCCCAATGTAAGTCAATGGGAGAAAGTGGTTCTGGCCCAGGTGACGTCACGGACTGATTTGGAAATTGTAGTACCACCGTTTGAGTCCGGATCACTTCCTGGGGGCTTGGTCCCAGCCTGGTAAATGGTATTGTATAAAAGCTCTGAACCTACAACATGCTTCTGAGTAATCCCTGATCCCTTCTTTGCTTCAGCTGCTGTGAGACTCACAGAGTGTGTTATCAGAGCGCTGCCCCCTGCAGGCAGGCGCTGATCCCCCTCCCCAACAACTCCACCTGCTCAGCAGCAAACTCCAGCTGTGGTAAGACTTCCAGTGGAAAGAGACAGTGAGACATTTCTCAATCTAAATCGCAATCTTTATTTATTTATATAGCACATTTAAAACAAACCAAAACATGTAAAAACGCTATATTTGGGGAAATGTGCTCATTAGCTCAGTCCGTAGGCTGTTGGTTTGGACATTTGAGAGGTGCTAATTCACCTACTGGGCTCTGCTGAGGTACGCTTTTATGCAATGTACTTTTTTATTTGCACCTTGAGAAATTATGAAGCAGGTACAACTACACAAAACCGAACTTAACATGTGTGTAGATTTTACTTGAAGCATGAACTGCCACTTTTCAATCAAAGAAATACAGATGTTGTCAGTAGTCCTGCTGTGTATCTTTCTGGATGTGCATAGACTTGAATGAAAGCTCTTTTCTCTACCTCCAGATGCTGGTGACCGGTGCCAGCAGAGGTTTTGTGAATGTGACCAGGCGGCCATCGACTGCATGACTCGCAGCGAATACAACTCGTCTCTGAAAGACCTCCACGCGTCTTTCTGCACCGCGGAGAATCAAACCGGTAACATCATCAAACATCACCACAGGAAACACATCAGCCTTTTTACAACATAACAATTCACAGAAAAGCATTACGGTGTTAAAAGAAACACATTATAAGAATGTAGTCATTGAAAAGGGAAATACCAGAGAGAGAGAATACCAATTAAAACAAACTGAAATTGAACGAGACAGGTATACAATTCAAGATAGTAGTCGTAACAAAAGGGCGATACCTCCATAAACAAATAAATAAAAAGTATTTAAAAAAAATCATAATACAGAATAACTAAATAAGAAAAAGGTGATTGAAGATACTAAGATTGAGTCTGCCTGATGACTCAATCTAAATGGAAATTAAATGTATATGTATTTATGTATCTAAATAGTTATCACCGTAATAAACCGTATATCATTTCGTCTTAATGTACAATATTTAATTTCACATTCTGTTCTTGTATTTCATACTCTATGTACATGTATATAGACTTCTTGCACTATTTTCTATTTTTGTATTTATTAAAGTACCATAAAGTCTGAAACACTGTATTTGATGTCATTTTGTATTTTTATTTTTGTCAGTTTCAGATGCTGTCAGCATTAATCTGGAGTCTGGATCTTTGTTAAGAGGAGCAGGTGAGTCTAAGTGACGTCAGTGACCTGAAACTGACCGGAAACTGACCTGAAAACGACCTGAAACTGACCTGAAAATGACCTGAAACTGACCTGAAAACAACCTGAAAACAACCTGAAACTGACCTGAAAATGACCTGAAAATGACCTGAAACTGACCTGAAAACGACCTGAAAATGACCTGAAACTGACCTGAAACTGACCTGAAAACAACCTGAAAACAACCTGAAACTGACCTGAAAATGACCTGAAAATGACCTGAAAACAACCTGAAAACAACTTGAAACTGACCTGAAAACGACCTGAAAACGACCTGAAACTGACCTGAAAACGACCTGAAACTGACCTGAAACTGACCTGAAACTGACCTGAAAACAACCTGAAAACAACCTGAAACTGACCTGAAACTGACCTGAAAACGACCTGAAACTGACCTGAAACTGACCTGAAAACAACCTGAAAACAACTTGAAACTGACCTGAAAACGACCTGAAACTGACCTAAAACTGACCTGAAAACGACCTGAAACTGACCTGAAAATGACCTGAAAACAACCTGAAAACAACTTGAAACTGACCTGAAAACGACCTGAAAATGACCTGAAACTGACCTGAAAACGACCTGAAACTGACCTGAAAACAACCTGAAAACAACTTGAAACTGACCTGAAAACGACCTGAAACTGACCTAAAACTGACCTGAAAACGACCTGAAACTGACCTGAAAATGACCTGAAAACAACCTGAAAACAACTTGAAACTGACCTGAAAACGACCTGAAAATGACCTGAAACTGACCTGAAAACGACCTGAAACTGACCTGAAAACAACCTGAAAACAACCTGAAAACGACCTGAAACTGACCTGAAAACAACCTGAAAACGACCTGAAACTGACCTGAAAACGACCTAAAACTGACCTGAAAACGACCTGAAACTGACCTGAAAATGACCTGAAAACAACTTGAAACTGACCTGAAACGACCTGAAAACGACCTGAAACTGACCTGAAAACAACTTGAAACTGACCTGAAAACGACCTGAAGCTGACCTGAAAACAACCTGAAAACAACTTGAAACTGACCTGAAAACGACCTGAAAACGACCTGAAACTGACCTGAAAACAACCTGAAACTGACTTGAAAACAACCTGAAACTGACCTGAAAACAACCTGAAACTGACCTGAAAACAACCTGAAACTGACCTGAAAACAACCTGAAAACGACCTGAAACTGACCTGAAACTGACCTGAAAACAACCTGAAAACAACTTGAAACTGACCTGAAAACGACCTGAAAACGACCTGAAAACGACCTGAAACTGACCTGAAAACGACCTGAAACTGACCTGAAACAACCTGAAAACAACTTGAAACTGACCTGAAAACGACCTGAAAACGACCTGAAAACGACCTGAAACTGACCTGAAAACGACCTGAAACTGACCTGAAAATTAAATGAAAATGACCTGAAGTTTCAGGATTCAAGGCCTTATTGTCATGCACATTAGCTCTGTAGCTATTTCAATGAAAAGGTCCCAGGCTCCTCCAACAGAGCAAGACGAATACATATAGAACATAAAACAAATACAACAGATAAAATAGTGCGAGAGAATGTTCTGAGATGTGCAAGTAAATACAAATAGAATATAAATAGTGCAGGGAGAGTCTATATACAAGTAAGTGGAATTATATATTAGATACATAATTAGCAATTTATGGATGTTCTTAAAAAAGTGCAGGTGTTTATAATCCTATGGAATAGAACTGACCCTGAGTCTGGTGACCCGAAAGACGCCCAAAGCACCGAGCGTCAGATCCACCAATCGATGAGGGAGAACGAACATCGATGACTCACACACCTCTGCGTCTCTCAGCCAATTAAATCGCTGACCTCCTGACGGCTAATCCACGCTCAGAGAAGCACTTTGATCCGTCTGACGAGAGGAGAGGTTGTTGAAGAGGAGACTTCAGAGGAGAGCTCAGTCAGAACGGATCAAATAACGCTCCCGTGTTTGAATACATATCTCACTGTTTGAACTTCAACTTTCATTTCCCTTCAACCCTCTGATGACGTGGCGTCGGGATGAAAAGCAGGTGTAACGTGCGTCATATGTCACTGAGGCCGGATCACCGTATAAACTAATGAGTCCAACTATAGATTGTTCATAAAAAGTGGACCAAATAATGGTGACGTCACCCAAGAGGATGCAGGAAAGAGCAAATTACATTACCTTTAAAAAGTCATTTCAGTAAAAGAAAATTATCTTTCATGAACTGGAAAACCGACTGTTTCAGGGTTAAAGTAACCTGTCAATCACAAAGTACATTATTTGACTCTAAACGGGATCATAATTTACAAAATGACCGTCATGGTGTCTTGAAACTAGGGATTGAGACATAAACTCATCAGGAAACTGCTAATAAATCAAGAGAGAAGTAGGTTACATTTCTCATAGGCTTCTATACATGTTGACCTCTTTTTGCAAACGTCGCCCCCTGCTGGATATTAGAGAGAATGCAGGTTTAAGGGTCTTTCAAATTAAAGCTCGAGTTCTTTCCTAAACTTCAATATTTCAAAAACAGCCTTTTTACAACATAACAATTCAGATTAAACAGACAGGCATCAAGGTATTGTGCAAAAGAACACATATAGTCATTGGAAAGCTTCGAGAATCCAAATCAAATCAAATCAAGTTTTATTTATAGCACATTTCCTTAGACCCTCTGTCCTTAGACCCTCTATCCTTAGACCCTCTGTCCTTAGACCCTCTGTCCTTAGACCCTCTATCCTTAGACCCTCTTATCCTTAGACCCTCTGTCCTTAGACCCTCTATCCTTAGACCTTCTATCCTTAGACCCTCTGTCCTTAGACCCTCCGTCCTTAGACCCTCTATCCTTAGACCCTCTATCTTTAAACCCTCTGTCCTTAGACCCTCTATCCTTAGACCCTCTATCTTTAAACCCTCTGTCCTTAGACCCTCTATCCTTAGACCCTCTGTCCTTAGACCCTCTGTCCTTAGACCCTCTATCCTTAGACCCTCTATCTTTAAACCCTCTGTCCTTAGACCCTCTATCCTTAGACCCTCTGTCCTTAGACCCTCTGTCCTTAGACCCTCTATCCTTAGACCCTCTATCTTTAAACCCTCTGTCCTTAGACCCTCTATCCTTAGACCCTCTGTCCTTAGACCCTCTGTCCTTAGACCCTCTATCCTTAGACCCTCTATCCTTAGACCCTCTGTCCTTAGACCCTCTATCCTTAGACCCTCTATCCTTAGATCCTCTGTCCTTAGACCCTCTATCCTTAGACCCTCTATCCTTAGACCCTCTGTCTTTAGACCCTCTGTCCTTAGACCCTCTGTCCTTAGACCCTCTGTCCTTAGACCCTCTATCCTTAGACCCTCTATCTTTAAACCCTCTGTCCTTAGACCCTCTATCCTTAGACCCTCTGTCCTTAGACCCTCTGTCCTTAGACCCTCTATCCTTAGACCCTCTATCTTTAAACCCTCTGTCCTTAGATCCTCTATCCTTAGACCCTCTATCCTTAGACCCTCTGTCCTCAGACCCTCACTTCATACAAGGAAAAACTTCCAGAGAAAACCCACAGTTTAAAGGGAAAACAAACTCAAATTGAACGAGACCGGTAGATAGATAGTAGTCGTAACTACATAAGATGTCAGGTGTGTTCAGACCAAGGCATCCATTGTTATCAATCTTATAACTCATTGATTATGTGAACATTAGAGTTGAAACTGATTTCTAGTGCATTTAAACACAGAGACTGAATTCCTGCTTCTGTCCTTCTCAGATGATCTTTCTGCGGTGAACGACTCTCTGAGCTTCTTCCTCTCCAACTCTTCCTTCCTGTCTGCAGGTAAAACATCTTTCTGTATCCGAGTTCACGTTAAAAATACGTCTTACGTGTTTATTTGTCGGACGCAGCGTCTAAACAGATTACATTAACATTTAGATTTTAAACAATTATCAAATGACAATTAACTGACTCACTCAGCTGATTATGTTATATTCGATTGTCTTTCCCGCAGACATGGACCCTCTGATGACCCTCAATAGCAGCGACTCCTGGGGCGGGGTCGGAAACCTCAGCACCCCCCTGCCCAGCAGCCAATCCCTGCTGAGAACTGCAGGTACGAGGGCTGTGATTGGCTGCAGGTCAAGATCAGTTAAAAATCGAACTAGTAACGTTAGCTTTCTCCTATATATATGTCAATGGAGAAAGATGAAGGTGTCGTGCATCATGGTGTAACATCGTGTAATCCTTATGGTGCAAAGAGGTCGTTTGAACAGACGTCAATGCCGTTGTCATGGCGACAACGTCATCAACATGCATTCATTTAACAACAGGACTTCAAATATCGTAGTTTTGCAATAAATGGCATAACAACGACATTTTAGTCCATCTCAGGGAGAGTTGTCCTGAGAGCTGTGATGTTCTGCCCACCAGGGTCGGGGTGTGATTTCCCAAAACTTGATCTTTAATCTTGTTTTATTTGAATAAATCTTAAGGTTTCTATTCGGGATCATCGGCGCAACTTCCACCACTGGTTGTGCTCGATTAGGACTCAATACAAGCTCTAATTTGAATGACAGGTAATCCTCTGACTTTTCCGACTTTACCCTTCTGGTAAACGTTATCTCTTTGTCCAATAGCTTTGCAGGTATTTAGCGTCAGTGGCAGTACTTTGCATGCGAGCACGCTAACTCTCATTGTGAATATGGTTTAAGTATGTTAGCGCAGGGGTTCCCAAACTCTGCCATGCCAAGGACCCCCATAGCATTATCCTCTGGCGGGGACCCCCCTGTTGCAATTTATTTTTAAATGATGGAGAATATGACAAATTAATAATACAGCTTAATACATTTTCTTAATATTTATTTGTATTAATAATCAGTTATTCTTCTAAACATTTTTTGTATTTATCTTTTGTTTGTCATTCATTGAGTCTTCTGTTATAAACATTCTTAACACAATATTAAACAGTAAACATATTTTAAAGCATTTTTAACGTGATTTCTGTCTTTATAATATTATATCATTTTGAACAGTAATATGAACAATTAACATATATTTTTAGCATTTTTGAAAGCTACTTATGCCTTAATAATATTATATATAATATTCAACAGTAATATTATCAATAAACATATTTATATTCATATATAAACATCAATATTTGCTGCATCCGAGCTCTCATCCAGCTGCAGAGCGAAATATCCACTAGCTCTCGCTCGCTCCAGAACCTGAGCAGATACTCAGTTTCACTCTCAGCAGTGGCAGCTCCATTCTGATTGGCTTGAAGGGCGTGTGATTTAAAAATAAAATATATTAATAAATACAAAATATTAAAAGATTGGCATCAAAGGACACATAGATTGATAGATATGCAGTTATTAATAACATCTAAAAAAAAAAAAAATGTAACTTTAAAAAAATTAAAAATGTCCCTTTCCCTCAAACTTTGCGTGACCCCCCTGGCGCCCCCTGGCGGCCCCCCGGGGGGTCGGGCCCCCACTTTGAAAAACACTGTGTTAGCGTATTTACTTTGAGCATTACACTTTTAGCATGTAGCTCAAATCTCAACTATGCCTCAGCCTCAAAGAGCGAGACTGTTTCCTTTTAATCATGCTAGCATGCTACACTCTGATTGTGAACATGGTTGACTTTAATCAGGATTATTAGCAGCGTGATTTTGATAATGCTAAACATAAGTATTTAGCTGAAACAAAGCTACGCACGAGTACAGCCTCAAGAGCATCACAATTCTCTTTTTTAATCATGCTAGCATGCTACACTCTGATTGTGAACATGGTTTACAATATACCCGCTTAGCATTAGCATGTTAGGGTTGTTAATTGAGTTCGCTAACTGTTAGCATTTAGCTCAAATCACAACTATGCCCGAGTGTAGCCTCAAAGTGCACAACTGTTTTCTTTAAAATCTTTTTAAAGCATTACAACTATTAGCGTGTTCTTAAACTAAGCTGTGTGTTAATGTGATTGATCTGTCTTTCCAGAGGAGCTCAGGCAGGTGAAGACGTTCTGCAGAGGAAGTAGAAGAAGAAGCAATGAAACAGCGCACACAAGTTTAATCTCGAGAGGTAAAACACTTTCTCCTCTCTGCGTTCACTTCCTGTTTTCCTCTCTGAAATACTTTTCTGGCGATCTAGTTTTCCCCCAAGCTGCATCATAATTACATTTGGCTCGAGCTGACCATCCCTGCAGCTTCTAACTCTCCAGAAAATAATTTCCCTGCTGTTCTCCTCCTGCCTGCATGACTCACCATTACGCCGCTTTTCAAAGGCTTAGATGGGCTGTGATGGAGAAAACACTCAAGCAGTATTTTAGCTCTCCTGCTGATGTTCAGGTGTATATCAGTATGTAGTGTTCTACTTTAAAGAGTCCTCTCCTGCTGATGTTCAGGTGCATATCAGTATGTAGTGTCTCTACTTTAAAGAGTCCTCTCCTGCTGATGTTCAGGTGTATATCAGTGTGTAGTGTCTCTACTTTAAAGAGTCCTCTCCTGCTGATGTTCAGGTGTATATCAGTTAGTAGTGTCTCTACTTTAAAGAGTCCTCTCCTGCTGATGTTCAGGTGTATATCAGTATGTAGTGTTTCTACTTTAAAGAGTCCTCTCCTGCTGATGTTCAGGTGTATATCAGTGTGTAGTGTTTCTACTTTAAAGAGTCCTCTCCTGCTGATGTTCAGGTGTATATCAGTATGTAGTGTTTCTACTTTAAAGAGTCCTCTCCTGCTGATGTTCAGGTGTTATCAGTGTGTAGTGTCTCTACTTTAAAGAGTCCTCTCCTGCTGATGTTCAGGTGTATATCAGTGTGTAGTGTCTCTACTTTAAAGAGTCCTCTCCTGCTGATGTTCAGGTGTATATCATTATGTAGTGTCTCTACTTTAAAGAGTCCTCTCCTGCTGATGTTCAGGTGTAATATCAGATGTAATTGTCTCTACTTTAAAGAGTCCTCTCCTGCTGATGTTCAGGTGTATATCAGTATGTGTGTCTCACTTAAAGAGTCCTCTCCTGCTGATGTTCAGGTGTATATCAGTATGTAGTGTTCTCTACTTTAAAGAGTCCTCTCCTGCTGATGTTCAGGGTGTATATCAGTATGTAGTGTCTCTACTTTAAAGAGTCCTCTCCTGCTGATGTTCAGGTGTATATCAGTTATGTAGTGTCTCTACTTTAAAAGAGTCCTCTCTGCTGATGTTCAGGTGTATATCAGTATGTAGTGTCTCTACTTTAAAGAGTCCTCTCCTGCTGATGTTCAGGTGTATATCAGTAGTTAGTGTCTCTACTTTAAAAGAGTCCATCTCCTGCTGATGTTCAGGTGTATATCAGTATGTAGTGTCTCTACTTTAAAGAGTCCTCTCCTGCTGATGTTCAGGTGTATATCAGTATGTAGTGTCTCTACTTTAAAGAGTCCTCTCCTGCTGATGTTCAGGTGTATATCATTATGTAGTGTCTCTACTTTAAAGAGTCCTCTCCTGCTGATGTTCAGGTGTATAATCAGTATGTTATGGCTCTACTTTAAAGAGTCTCTCCTGCTGATGTTCAGGTGTATATCAAGTATGTTAGGTCTCTACTTTAAAGAGTCCTCTCCTGCTGATGTTCAGGTGTATATTCAGTATGTAGTGTCTCTACTTTAAAGAGTTCCTCTCCTGCTGATGTTCAGGTGTATATCAGTATGTAGTGTCTTACTTTAAAGAGTCCTCTCCTGCTGATGTTCAGGTGTATATCAGTATGTAGTGTCTTCTACTTTAAAGAGTCCTCTCCTGCTGATGTTCAGGTGTATATTCAGTATGTAGTGTCTCTACTTTAAAGAGTCCTCTCCTGCTGATGTTCAGGTGTATATCAGTATGTAGGTCTCTACTTTATAAGAGTCCTCTCCTGCTGATGTTCAGGTGTATATCAGTTGTGGTAGTGTCTCTACTTTAAAGAGTCCTCTCCTGCTGATGTTCAGGTGTATATCAGTATGTAGTGTCTCTACTTTAAAGAGTCCTCTCCTGCTGATGTTCAGGTGTATATCAGTATGTAGTGTCTCTACTTTAAAGAGTCCTCTCCTGCTGATGTTCAGGTGTATATCAGTATGTAGTGTCTCTACTCTTTAAAGAGTCCTCTCCTGCTGATGTTCAGGTGTATATCAGTATGTAGTGTCTCTACTTTAAAGAGTCCTCTCCTGCTGATGTTCAGGTGTATATCAGTATGTAGTGTCTCTACTTTAAAGAGTCCTCTCCTGCTGATGTTCAGGTGTATATCAGTATGTAGTGTCTCTACTTTAAAGAGTCCTCTCCTGCTGATGTTCAGGTGTATATCAGTGTGTAGTGTCTCTACTTAAAGAGTCCTCTCCTGCTGATGTTCAGTGTTATATCAGTATGTAGTGTCTCTACTTTAAGAGTCCTCTCCTGCTGATGTTCAGGTGTATATCAGTATGTAGTGTCTCTACTTTAAAGAGTCCTCTCCTGCTGATGTTCAGGTGTATATCAGTATGTAGTGTCTCTACTTTAAAGAGTCCTCTCCTGCTGATGTTCAGGTGTATATGCAGTATGTAGTGTCTCTACTTTAGAGTCCTCTCCTGCTGATGTTTCAGGTGCTATATCAGTATGTAGTGTCCTACTTTAAAAGAAGTCCTCCTCCTGCTGATGTTCAGGTGTAATATCAGTATGTAGTGTCCTCTACTTTAAAAGAGTCCTCTCCTCTGCTGATGTTCAGGTGTATATCCTAGTATGTATGGGGTCCTCTACTTATAAAGAGTACTCTCCTACCATCGCCTGCTGATTTCAGGTGTATATCAGTAGTAGTGTCTCTACTTTAGAAGAGGTCCTCTCCTGCCTGATGTTCAGGTGTATATCAGTGTGTAGTGTCTCTACTTTAAAGAGTCCTCTCCTTGCTGATGTTCAGGTGTATATCAGTATGTAGTGTCTCTACCTTTAAAGAGTCCTCTCCTGCTGATGTTCAGGTGTATATCAGTGTGTAGTGTCTCTACTTTAAGAGTCCTCTCCTGCTGATGTTCAGGGTGTATATCAGTATGTAGTGTCTCTACTTTAAAGAGTCCTCTCCTGCTGATGTTCAGGTGTATATCATATGTAGTGTTTCTACTTTAAAGAGTCCTCTCCTGCTGATGTTCAGGTGTATATCAGTGTGTAGTGTATCTACTTTAAAGAGTCCTCTCCTGCTGATGTCAGGTGTATATCAGTATGTAGTGTCTCTACTTTAAAGAGTCCTCTCCTGCTGATGTTCAGCTGTATATCAGTATGTAGTGTCTCTACTTTAAAGAGTCCTCTCCTGCTGATGTTCAGGTGTGTATATCAGTATGTAGTGTCTCTACTTTAAAGAGTCCTCTCCTGCTGATGTTCAGCTGTATATCAGTATGTAGTGTCTCTACTTTAAAGAGTCCTCTCCTGCTGATGTTCAGGTGTATATCAGTATGTAGTGTCTCTACTTTAAAGAGTCCTCTCCTGCTGATGTTCAGGTGTATATCAGTATTGTAGTGTCTTACTTTAAAGAGACCTCTCCTGCTGATGTTCAGGTGTATATCAGTATGTAGTGTCTCTACTTTAAAGAGTCCTCTCCTGCTGATGTTCAGGTGTATATCAGTATGTAGTGTCTCTACTTTAAAGAGTCTTCTCCTGCTGATGTTCAGGTGTATATCAGTATGTAGTGTCTCTGCTTTAAAGAGTCCTCTCCTGCTGATGTTCAGGTGTATATCAGTATGTAGTGTCTCTACTTTAAAGAGTCCTCTCCTGCTGATGTTCAGGTGTGTATCAGCATGTAGTGTCTCTACTTTAAAGAGTCCTCTCCTGCTGATGTTCAGGTGTATATCAGTATGTAGTGTCTCTACTTTAAAGAGTCCTCTCCTGATGATGTTCAGGTGTATATCAGTATGTAGTGTCTCTACTTTAAAGAGTCCCTCTCCTGCTGATGTTCAGGTGAATATCAGTATGTAGTGTCTCTACTTTAAAGAGTCCTCTAAAAGCAGAATAAGGCCTCTTTAAACTCTTTTCACCTTCTCTTTTTCAGATTCAGGTCTGGTCGGTCTCGGATCAGAATCAGAGCCCATCAAAACATCACAACTGAGCTTTGAAGACAAAAACACAGAAACACCTTCAACATCCTCCCTTCAAACTACAACTACAACTCCTCTGAGGACTACAACTCCTCTGAAGACTACAACTCCTCTGAGGACTACAACTCCTCTGAAGACTACAACTCCTCTGAGGACTACAACTTCTCTGAAGACTACAACTCCTCTGAGGACTACAACTCCTCTGAAGACTACAACTCCTCTGAGGACTACAACTTCTCTGAAGACTACAACGCCTCTGAGGACTACACTCCTCTGAACTACAACTTCTCTGAAGACTACAACGCCTCTGAGGACTACAACTCCTCTGAAGACTACATCTCCTCTGAAGACTACAACTCCTCTGAGGACTACAACTCCTCTGAAGACTACATCTCCTCTGAAGACTACAACTCCTCTGAGGACTACAACTCCTATAAGAGGTTTCGGTCCTTTTCTGAAGTTTTTCAGACTTTTTTATCAATCAAATGTTTTGTATCTGCACATTTTAACCTTTTATCAGACTTATTTTCATTTAACGAGACGTTCAGGCAACCAGTGAATCACAACACAAAACATTTAACAAATAGTCGAAAAAAATAGAAGTGTCTAAAAAAAATACCTTTCAGAAAAAATGTTTTAGGACTAACTTGTCAATGTCCTTTTATAGAAAGTTTCTGTAGATGCGTCTAAAAAGCAATTTTCGGGGGAAATGTACCATTTATTTGTTGTTATGATCAGACTGAACGGTTAATTAGAATAAAGATAAAATGTATATAGTATAGTGTCTTCATGCAGTGTGTTTGAACTCTGGTGTAAACCTGAGTTTAAACCGCAGCCAATGAAGACAGAGTCGTAGTAAGTTTGACCGTTTACTGTCACAATTCTTCAAAGACATGGCGGTGAAAACTGTAAATAACACAAGACATTGTTCTTAATGTATACAAACTTAATGCTTTCCTGCATTCAGTGTTTAATAGTTTGTAAATAAATCATAACTAATCAATGATCTTTGTAACAATATTCTTGCTATACTAGTAAATGATCAAATAGACGAACTTGCAGCCTCTAGGATGTTTTTCCTTGGATGGAAGCAGATTAATTTGGAGAAATACACTCTCTGGCGGCCATGCCGTTTCTCTAACGTAAACCGGAAGTGCGATAAACGGCGACCTTAAAGATAACATGACCGTTAGCACTCCTAGTCAGAGGTCGCGTTAACCGAATAGTTTGTCTATGACGGATTTTTTTTAACAATGACGGACAAATCTGAAAAGCAGTCCGTCATTTTGACAGATTAGAACAACTCGGACAGCGCCAAAGCTTCCCCGCAGCGAGGCTCCGGTGTTATGCATGCCCTCCAAAAAGGAAATCATTGAAATGTCTGTGAGTTTTGGCTTTACGCTGTGCACGCTCCCGCGAGGTGCAGCAGCCATGCATAACACGGCGCATGTGAACTGCCCCCCCCCCCCCCACCTTGACAGTTCG
>CADEHL010000360.1:0-47500 GCA_902827135.1 Harpagifer antarcticus
GCCTCGCATATGACGCACCCGTTCTTCGTTTTCGGGGAGAATAGAAGGATTCTTGCCTCGCTTCTGAAGCAAGTGGCTCGGAAGACATGTCCTACAAAGGAAGCGTCCTCGATATTGAGAAACACCCCGGTCTCCCATTGTGCGGAGACGTGTGCGGGGGATGTAAGAGCTGGCGCGGGCAGACGCCTGGGTTCAGATGAGGTCACAGGGCTTTGTGAGTCAGGAGCAGAACCCTAACCTGGATCCTGTAGTGGACCGGGAGCCAGTGTCGTGGGCAAGTACGGGGGTTATGTGGGCGGACCTTTTGAACCGGTTAGTCCGAAAAAGAGGACGACACTTCACATAGTTTTTGCATAAGCAGATTTTTTTATTGAATAAACAGTCCAACTTCACAGAGCTGCGATCCAAAAGCAGAATACAAATTAAAAATACAGGTAAAAATGGCGTCTGAACATCCGGTGGGTTTTTACCCGAGAGCCATTTATAAAAATATGAAATAAAATCTGTGAGCGACTTAAACTGACATTCAGCTATAATCATATATTTATATATAGCCGCTTTCTTTTCAAAGAGAGGAACACCTCGGTGTGTTTACATCGAAACTAAATGACTGACTGCTTCGCTTCAAATGTAAAAGAAAAGAAAGAAAAGTCTGAAATATTTTCAACTGGGCATGCTGGGGGGGGGGGGGGGAAACCAAAACTTGTATTAACATTTAGACAAAGAAACATTTGGCTCAACTGAAAAACTAAATATTTTTCACATACTTCTTTTTTTACTAACTCTCTGCAGGATTTAGCCCCACCCCATCTCTCTCTGCAGGATTTAGCCCCACCCCATCTCTCTCTGCAGGATTTAGCCCCACCCCATCTCTCTCTGCAGGACTAAGCTCCTCCCCTTCTCTCGGCAGGATTTAGCCCCACCCCATCTCTCTCTGCAGGACTAAGCTCCTCCCCTTCTCTCTGCAGGATTTAGCCCCACCCCATCTCTCTCTGCAGGATTTAGCCCCACCCCATCTCTCTCTGCAGGACTAAGCTCCTCCCCTTCTCACTGCAGGATTTAGCCCCACCCCATCTCTCTCTGCAGGACTAAGCTCCTCCCCTTCTCTCTCTGCAGGATTTAGCCCCACCCCATCTCTCTCTGCAGGATTTAGTCCCACCCCATCTCTCTCTGCAGGATTTAGCCCCACCCTTCTCTCTGCAGGACTAAGCTCCTCCCCTTCTCTCTGCAGGACTAAGCTCCTCCCCTTCTCTCTGCAGGATTTAGCCCCACCCCATCTCTCTCTGCAGGACTAAGCTCCTCCCCTTTCTCTCTCTGCAGGGACTAAGCTCCTCCCCTTCTCTCTCTGCAGGGACTAAGCTCCTCCCCTTCTCTCGGCAGGATTTAAGCCCCACCCATCTCTCTCTGCAGGATTTAGCCCCACCCCATCTCTCTCTGCAGGACTAAGCTCCTCCCCTTCTCACTGCAGGATTTAGCCCCACCCCATCTCTCTCTGCAGGACTAAGCTCCTCCCCTTCTCTCTGCAGGATTTAGCCACACCCTTCTCTCTGCAGGACTAAGCTCCTCCCCTTCTCTCGGCAGGACTAAGCCCCACCCCTTCTCTCGGCAGGAATTAGCCACACCCTTCTCTCTGCAGGAATTAGCCACACCCTTCTCTCTCTGCAGGAATTAGCCCCACCCCATCTCTCTCTGCAGGACTAAGCTCCTCCCCTCTCTCTGCAGGACTAAGCTCCTCCCCTCTCTCTGCAGGACTAAGCTCCTCCCCTTCTCTCGGCAGGAATTAGCCACACCCTTCTCTCTGCAGGAATTAGCCACACCCTTCTCTCTGCAGGAATTAGCCACACCCCTCTCTCTGCAGGACTAAATTCCTCCTCCTCCTCCTCCTCCCTCTGCAGGATTTAGCCCCCCCCTCTCTCTAAGCCCCCCCCTCTCACTAAGCCCCCCCCCTCTCACTAAGCCCCGCCCCTCCAGCCCCCTCTACTTATGGCCCTTGCTGGTCTTGAAGGACACCTGCAGGACTTTGTCTCCCAGCCGGTATCCGTTCAGGCTGTGGATGGCCATGGCCGCACTCCATCGTAGTTCGTCATGGTGACGAAGCCGAAGCCTTTGCACTTGTTGGTGTTGAAATCTCGGATCACCTTCACGTTGTTGACGGCGCCGAAAGGTCCGAACATCTGCCAGAGGATGGCCTCGTCCGCGTCCTGGCCCAGGTTGTAGATGAAGATGCACCAACCGGCGGAGGGGTTTCCCGAGACTCCGCCCCCTCCGCCCCCCATGTGGTCAACGCTCATTGGAGAAAACCTGGAGGAGAACAGGAAGTGAGTTTTTTAAGGCGGGCAGGACATTGGTTAATCACGATGTGAACAAGTTTACATGCGAGAGGTTAGCATCAGATGTAAAGGTGAGCTTTAGGGTTGTAGATGTAAACTTTAGTGTTAGAGGTTAGCATTAGTGTTAGAGAGGTTAGCATTAGTGTTAGAGAGGTTAGCATTAGGGTTAGAGAGGTTAGGGTTAGAGAGGTTAGCATTAGTGTTAGAGAGGTTAGGGTTAGAGAGGTTAGCATTAGGGTTAGAGAGGTTAGGGTTAGAGAGGTTAGCATTAGTGTTAGAGAGGTTAGGGTTAGAGAGGTTAGCATTAGTGTTAGAGAGGCTAGGGTTAGAGAGGTTAGCATTAGTGTTAGAGAGGCTAGGGTTAGAGAAGTTAGCATCAGTGTTAGAGAGGTTAGGGTTAGAGAGGTTAGCATTAGTGTTAGAGAGGTTAGGGTTAGAGAGGTTAGCATCAGTGTTAGAGAGGTTAGGGTTAGAGAAGTTAGCATTAGGGTTAGAGGTTAGCATTAGGGTTAGAGAGGTTAGGGTTAGAGAGGTTAGCATCAGGGTTAGAGAGGTTAGCATTGGGGTTAGAGAGGTTAGGGTTAGAGAGGTTAGCATCAGGGTTAGAGAGGTTAGGGTTAGAGAGGTTAGCATTGGGGTTAGAGAGGCTAGGGTTAGAGAGGTTAGCATTAGGGTTAGAGAGGCTAGGGTTAGAGAGGTTAGCATTAGTGTTAGAGAGGCTAGGGTTAGAGAGGTTAGCATTAGGGGTTAGCATTAGGGTTAGAGAGGTTAGGGTTAGAGAGGTTAGCATTAGGGTTAGAGGTTAGCATTAGGGTTAGAGAGGTTAGGGTTAGAGAGGTTAGCATTGGGGTTAGAGAGGTTAGGGTTAGAGAAGTTAGCATTAGTGTTAGAGAGGCTAGGGTTAGAGAAGTTAGCATTAGGGTTAGAGGTTAGCATCAGGGTTAGAGAGGTTAGCATTAGGGTTAGAGAGGTTAGCATCAGGGTTAGAGAGGTTAGCATTGGGGTTAGAGAGGTTAGGGTTAGAGAGGTTAGCATCAGGGTTAGAGAGGTTAGCATCAGGGTTAGAGAGGTTAGCATTAGTGTTAGAGAGGCTAGGGTTGTAGATGTAAACTTTAGTGTTAGAGAGGTTAGCATCAGGGTTGGAGAGGTTAGCATCAGTGTTGGAGAGGTTAGCATCAGTGTTGGAGAGGTTAGCTTAGCATTAAGGTTAGTGAGGTTAGTGTTAGAGAGGTTAGCATCAGGGTTAGAGAGGTTAGCATCAGTGTTAGAGAGGTTAGCATTAGGGTTAGAGAGGTTAGCGTTAGAGAGGTTAGCATAAGGGTTAGAGAGGTTAGGGTTAGAGAGGGTTAGCATTAGGGTTAGAGAGGTTAGCATTAAGGTTAGTGAGGTTAGGGTTAGGGTTAGAGAGGTTAGCATCAGGGTTAGAGAGGTTAGCATCAGTGTTAGAGAGGTTAGCATCAGGGTTAGAGAGGTGAGGTTAGGGTTAGAGAGGTTAGCATCAGGGTTAGAGAGGTTAGCATCAGGGTTAGGGTTAGAGAGGTTAGGGTTAGAGAGGTTAGCATCAGTGTTAGAGAGGTTAGCATTAGGGTCAGAGAACAACTGACAGACAGGTTCCCTTTACATTCAGAGCTAAAGCTAGCTCCTCAGTAATCTGATTACATTGATTGACTGTCTACCTGAATCTCTGCTGCTGGTGATGCACCGGCCCGCCGAAGCGCCGTGATTGGCCGTGGTACATCTGTGACATCATCTGGGAGTTCCTGGCCTGATTGGGGTTGGCAGCGAACTTGACTGTGATTGGCTCAGAGGTGCCGGGCGGCGTGTGGCCGTTCAGGTGTTTGACGGCGTCCTCGGCCTCCGACCTCTTATCGAATCGGATGAAGGCGACTCCCGAGACAAACCTGGACAGCCAATCAGAGCAGAGGTGAGTGAGGGTGGTCACGTGACCAAATACAGCTTTTAAAGAGGAGATATTTACTCTTTTTGAACGATAATTCGTAATTGGGAGGGATGAACCCTCTTTAACAGGAGTCTAGTACTAGGAGCCACAGCTAATGTACAACACCCGGGGAGCAATGGGAGTGTCCGGTGCCTTGCTTAAGGGCACCACGGCAGGGCAGGAGGTGAACTGGGACCTCTCCAAGTAGCAGTCCACACTCCATATTTAGGTCTGGTCGGGGACTTGAACCGGCGACCCTACAGCTCCCAGTCCAAGCCCCTACGTACTGAGCCCCTGCCGGAGTCAATATCTTTGGATTGTGCAAGTTTTGACATTTTTCTTTTACTGCTCCAATAAATCAACTTGTCATTTAAACACTAGAGACTGGAAACTATTTTCACAACAAATCAATATTTCATGCAAAAATCCTTAAAAATGCTGTTTTCTCAAATATATATTTCACTACCGAGTTATTCAACAACTTTTGGGTCTATTTTCTGGCTTTTTTCATACACAGCAACACTAATTCAAATGATACATATGATGGTCAACAGTAGAATAATATTTATCAATTTGGTTAATGTCTTGAAAACAGAGTCAATATCTTTGGGTTTTAGAACGACACGACATTTTCGGGCTACATTTCTGACATTTTTCTAGGGTTAGGGTTCCGATAGGCTATAGCCACTTTCACACCAAGCACTTAGTATCCCCATGGCACTCGGTACAGATCGCGTTCACACCGGAATAAATTCCCTGAAGGTGGATTACGCAAATGAAGCCGCTGACGTCACTTCTTCTTCTTCTGCTGTGGGTTTACTGGCAGGCCACAAACCACTTCACGGCGTATACTGCCCCCCGGAGTCCCCGGCCGGAAGTCCCCGGAGTTGGGGAAGGCTTCAGTAGAAGCTGCTGGGACTCCCAGCAGCTTCTACTGAAGCCTTCCGAGTAAATCGCCAGAACGCCGACGCCTCCTCATCTCCACCGCTCCCATGTTTTATTTTGTGTTGCCATACGTTAGTCTCTCTGCGTTGGTGCGTGGGGTTTCCGTTAGGACTTTTTCTCGCCGGTCAAATGTCCGGACAGAATTTACTGGACAAATTTGAAACTTACCGGTCATGTTTCAATAATAAGAATTGTGTAGCAGAGTTTCCGTTAGCAGGTAATTACCGGACTAGGATCGGATATGCTGATGTTTAAAACTCTCTCTCTCTGGAAAGTACCACCTCTCTAGCAGGCACTAAAAATGGGGGTAAAAGTTCCGGCACTAAGTTCTCTTTTTGGTGTGAACGCAGCCTAAGAGGTACTACCGGAACTAAACGGGAAAAAAAACTCCGGTGTGAACGCGCCTTATGACTGCAATGATGGACATTTTTCACTACTTTCCTATCATTTTAGTCTTTTGGGGCTTAATATCGGACATTTCTCACGGGTCAGGGTTACGATAGGATAGGCTATGACTGCTATCCTAAGTCAACCTATTGAGTGGTTGGCTAGGATGGACATTTTCACAATTTTCAGTGTTTGACAATATTGGGCTCAATTTCCGACATATTTCTAGGGTTAGGGTTATGATAGGATTAGGGATGGGATTTTGAAAGCAAATGTATATTCGAATATTCGACCCCCCAAAAAAACGGTTAACCGAAATGTACATATCTTATAAAAAAGAAAAATTGGGTAAAAAAAAAATGTTTACCCAATTTTTTTCAATAATTTTTATAAATACATACATGTTCAAATAAGTGTAGAAACCAAGTCGAATTTGTCAACTGTATTGAACTGGTGATCACAGTTTGACAGCTATAGGCCTACAGCTTTCATGTGTGGAGGCGATTCACAATCAGCCCAGCTGTAGACCCTCTCAGCTGGAACGGAGGTTGCGGGTATAGCAAGGTATAGCATGTATATAAGTTTAATTTGGCACAGTTTGACCTCTACCCCGCACTCACTAACCTGGTCGAAATATTTCTACACATTACTCCTTTTTGACGCCATGTCTGTTGTGTAGGACTCTTCTTAGAGTGCAAATAATGACCTATGACTGGTAAAATATGTTGAATACCGGCAAAACTAAATCTCTCCAGTCAAAATGTCTCTGCACTTTGCCGCCACACACGGTTGCCAAGCAGCGCTTATTGTTGTTTAGGCTGGCCATGTGTCGCGAGTGTTGACAGGGGGCGGGGGAGCACGCTCATGAACTGTTAGCGCCGGAACCTCGCAACGGCTGCGGAGCGCATTTGCGCCACATTTGGGCCTAAGGCCCTGCGTGGTCTGCGTGTAGGGAGGGGCAGCAGCCATATCATTGGCTAGAACTAGCTAGATCTGATGGATTTGGACATAAACACGAGTGAAGTCTAACCGGACGCGAGAGAGAGAGATCAGCACCTGCAGCTCTGCCCGCTGTGAGGGACCGGTGAGCGGAGCAAAACACACCTTTAGACGTCACCTAACACACTTAGCTATGGCACCGTCGTATATATATATATATATATATATACACATTGAATTATTCAATTTGATAATATCAACTTAGGCATCACTCGGGAAAAAAAAGAAAATATTCATAACTCATATTCGAATACCTGAATAATTTCGAATATTCGATGAATCGTTCCCATCCCTAGATAGGATATGTTATGATAGGTAATGACTGCTATGATAAGTTAATCGATTTGAGCGGCTAGGATGGACTTTTCTCTCCATTTCCTGACATTGAATGCACTAAACTAAGATTACTAACGGTGGTTATTACCGGAGGCCTGGTCCACGAGCACCCTGGAGTTGATGATGTGTCCGAAGCGGCTGAACATGTCCTCCAGGTCGGGCTGACTCAGCGTCCTCGGCAGCCCGCTGATGTAAAGGTTTGCGTCTTTAATCGTGTCTGAACTCGGCCGGGCGAAGGACACCTGCAGAGGAGACAGGAAGCATCTCAGCGTGCCGCATTCACAAACTCACTCAAAATAATCAACATTTTACCAAATTAAATACACAGTTACATCCATCTTAAAAAAAACAGTAAACACAAACAGATTTTGTAATTGGTGTTTAAATATTCAATGTGAAAAAATTGAAATATTAAAAAAAATCCCAAATTAAATACAAAACAAAAAGCAGGTTTTTCAAAATAAAAGCATTAATTTATGAAAATGAAAGTCTGGCACATTGTCACTCTGAACTGAAGAAACTCACAGATTCAGTGTCAACATGTGTCCAAATAAACAACAACAAAAACAATGACATCAGTGTTTTAAAAAATACCTGGATCCGTCACACAGCGGAGAGCGCCCTCTAGTGTCCGGGAGCATAACATCTTTCAGGTGAGACAGAAAATCAAAGAGCTCCTGGGATCTTTACCTTGATAGTTTTAGACTGTAGCCTCAGGCCATTGAGCGTACTGATAGCCCTCTCTGCATCATTAGCGTTAACAAAGTTAACAAAGCCGTAACCTAAACTGTGGCCTAGAGAAACACAAAGGAAAACAACAAAATAAAATAATAAAACTGTCTGCGTGTCAGCCGCTCTGCATATTCACAAAACCACAAGAAAAGAAACTGTGAAAAAAAGCACAGGTTTTGAAAAAGTAAGAACATTAAGATCTTCTGAACAAACAGAGAAAACTTCAAACACTGAATATTCCCCCAGAGTGAGACCTCTCCTCGTTAAGAGCGACCAGAAGTGACGTCAGCGGCTTCATTTGCCTAATCCACCCCCAGGGACTTATTCCGGTGTGAACGCGATCTGTACTTAGTTCATGCGAACTAACTAAGTTCTCATGAACCTTTGTGGGAAAAGTACTGCGGTGTGAATGATTATAATAAGGGCTATAACAGAGTTCATACCGGGTGGTTTATTTAGTTTTTAGAAAATTATCCTCTGATTTACAGACGTCTCTTTCCCGATGTTAGTCAATGGGTGACGTCACGGACTGATACGGAAGTTGCGATACCGCCGTTTGGACACGACGGATATTGGGCTCACTTCCTGGGGGGTGCAATATGCGATTCTTCTGACTAATATTCCAGTTACGATATGATTCGTGATATCAGAGGTAATGACTTTTGAACAGGAGCGCTCACTCCGAGGGAAATCTCGGTGTATAACTCTAATAAGTTTTCTCTACTTGTTCAGAATAAAAAAAGATCAGGACATCGTTTAGGATTTACAGACATTTGCAAAAGCCTGAAAAATAAAAGACAGGTGAAAACACAATCCAAACATTTCAGTTAAAATAATAAAACCAGACATTACGGGCTGGGCGTTACGATAAGACAACCTGCTGTGTCACAGAGTATTGATCCACATATTGCCCAGCCCTGATGAGCACCCTCAGGTGCCTGACAAACACTGTTGTTATTCAACCTGGTGTGAAAAGTAAAAAAAAAACATTACAACAGTGCAGGAAAGAAATATGCAGATTAACAAAAAACCAAAAAAAATATTACAGCTTTTCAAAAATTACAATGAGATTAAAAACAACACATTTAAAAATCAATAAACATCAAAAAAGAAGAAAAGAAAATTCAAAACCGGAAAGAAAAGAGTACACAGGAAATACTCGAGATATTACTTCAACTAGAATTACTGCTGATAATACTACAAAGCAGTACCAGGAAGTAGCATTTACCTAATTAGTAAATCTGAACTGAAGCCCTTGAAAGAGTCAAACTTTATCTCAGCTCTGCCGTCGCATCATTACAAGTACTCCTGAGTAATATCGAGTGGTGCAGGAATGAGTCTTAAACCCCTGACATGTCCTCACTTCCTGTCCTCTGGTCAATGGGTTCTCAATGTGTGTTTGGTTGTCATCCTGAAATAAGGTCTGTGGTTAATTAACACAAGCTGAAGAGATTTTAACGTTTTGTTCTACGACATACAATACGTCAGTAAATACCCCACTGGTGAAAAACGGAGGTTGCTAACAAGTGTCTAAATGAGACGACTGAACGCCATCACGGTCAACATTAGCCTCCTTTAGCTTAGCGGTAGTCATGTGACCGTGCTGTAGTTCCTTTATAGCCCAACATTAGCCACCTTTAGCTTAGCGGTGGAGACGTGAAGTCATGTGACCGTGCTGTAGTTCCTTTATAGCCCAACATTAGCCATCTTTAGCTTAGCGGTGGTGACGTGAAGTCATGTGACCGTGCTGTAGTTCCTTTATAGCCCAACATTAGCCCCCTTTAGCTTAGTGGTGGTGACGTGAAGTCATGTGACCGTGCTGTAGTTCCTTTATAGCCCAACATTAGCTTAGCGGTGGTGACGTGAAGTCATGTGACCGTGCTGTAGTTCCTTTATAGCCCAACATTAGCTTAGCGGTGGTGACGTGAAGTCATGTGACCGTGCTGTAGTTCCTTTATAGCCCAACATTAGCCACCTTTAGCTTAGCGGTGGTGACGTGAAGTCATGTGACCATGCTGTAGTTCCTTTATAACCTAATATTAGCCACCTTTAGCTTAGCGGAGGTGACGTGAAGTCATGTGACCGTGCTGTAGTTCCTGTATAACCCAACATTAGCCACCTTTAGCTTAGCGGTGGTGACGTGAAGTCATGTGACCGTGCTGTAGTTCCTTTATAACCTAATATTAGCCACCTTTAGCTTAGCGGAGGTGACGTGAAGTCATGTCACCGTGCTGTAGTTCCTTTATAGCCCAACATTAGCTTAGCGGTGGTGACGTGAAGTCATGTGACCGTGCTGTAGTTCCTTTATAGCCCAGCATTAGCCCCTTTAGCTTAGCGGTGGTGACGTGAAGTCATGTGACCGTGCTGTAGTTCCTGTATAACCCAACATTAGCCACCTTTAGCTTAGCGGTGGTGACGTGAAGTCATGTGACCATGCTGTAGTTCCTTTATAACCTAATATTAGCCACCTTTAGCTTAGCGGTGGTGACGTGAAGTCATGTGACCATGCTGTAGTTCCTTTATAACCCAACATTAGCCACCTTTAGCTTAGCGGTGGTGACGTGAAGTCATGTGACCGTGCTGTAGTTCCTTTATAGCCCAACATTAGCCTCCTTTAGCTTAGCGGTGGTGACGTGAAGTAGGGCTGCGCATCTTCACTGGTCTCACGATTCGATTACGATTATCCTGTCAACGATTCGATTCAATTCGATATCCCGATGCATCACGATTCATACCAATGCATTGCATCCTCAATTTTCTATATTACTGCACATGGCTTATTTTTCATCAATGCATACATGCAGTAAATACATATGAACTCTCTTTTATTATTTAGAAAGTGCTTCAGAAATCAATAACATAAATGTCTTGACATTAATTTATAAACCAAAATAAATGAATTGTATAGGTCTAGCCTCCCTATGTCTGTGTGTGATACTGTGTGGACTTGAGTCTGAACACAGCAGACAACAGGAGTATTTACAATAGCATATACAAACTAAAATACTGCATGTGGGTGCACACTTACATTCTCTGTCTTACTGTTACATAAATCCCATGAATGTATGAGATTAAATTAGCTTCATTATATCTCAGTGATTAAGTGAATAATAAAGTTTCTATCGGGTCTCTATCAGCCTGTCACTCATTATTTTCAGGGAGGGGGCGGGGTTTGGAGGAACGGAGAGGAGACGGTGATCGCGAAAGCTTTTTTCCTCCTGCCTTCACAAACTTTACACACGTATATATCATCTGAAAATTGCTAGAGGACATTCATACTTTGTAATCCAAGACTTAATTAAATCCACCAAAAACCTGACATGATTGTAACGCGATTATTTTTGAAAAACATAAATCCCTGTGCCGCAGCGACACGGAGTGATTCAGAGCGGGTCCTTCTGCTGTTGGTTCTGGAGGTGTTGTGTTGGTGGATAAAGCAGACTGCTCCGTGTTTGGTGCCGCTGTGCCGCTGTCACGTCTGTTCCCTGATCTCTGCGTCACTGACCGATTTGATATTAAAGTGACAGAAAAAAAAAAACTTTATAGTAAAGCCGCGGCCGGAAAATCAGGAAGCAACGTTACTACGCTATAACCGATTATCTTCCGTCACTGCATCGGTACCGAATCGTCCACGTCCGCATCGCAATGCATTGTAGAAACGATTATTTTCAACACCCCTAACGTGAAGTCATGTGACCGTGCTGTAGTTCCTTTATAGTCCAACATTAGCCACCTTTAGCTTAGCGGTGGTGACGTGAAGTCATGTGACCGTGCTGTAGTTCCTTTATAGTCCAACATTAGCCGCCTTTAGCTTAGCGGTGGTGACGTGAAGTCATGTGACCGTGCTGTAGTTCCTTTATAGCCCAACATTAGCCTCTTTTAGCTTAGCGGTGGTGACGTGAAGTCATGTGACCGTGCTGTAGTTCCTTTATAGCCCAACATTAGCCTCCTTTAGCTTAGCGGTGGTGACGTGAAGTCATGTGACCGTGCTGTAGTTCCTCTATAGCCCAACATTAGCCTCCTTTAGCTTAGCGGTGGAGACATGAAGTCATGTGACCGTGCTGTAGTTCCTTTATAGCCCAACATTAGCCTCCTTTAGCTTAGCGGTGGTGACGTGAAGTCATGTGACCGTGCTGTAGTTCCTCTATAGCCCAACATTAGCCTCCTTTAGCTTAGCGGTGGAGACATGAAGTCATGTGACCGTGCTGTAGTTCCTTTACAGCCCAACATTAGCCTCCTTTAGCTTAGCGGTGGAGACATGAAGTCATGTGACCGTGCTGTAGTTCCTTTACAGCCCAACATTAGCCTCCTTTAGCTTAGCGGTGGAGACATGAAGTCATGTGACCGTGCTGTAGTTCCTTTATAGCCCAACATTAGCCTCTTTTATAGCCTTACATAAATCCCATGAATGTATGAGATTAAATTAGCTTCATTATATCTCAGTGATTAAGTGAATAATAAAGTTTCTATCGGGTCTCTATCAGCCTGTCACTCATTATTTTCAGGGAGGGGGCGGGGTTTGGAGGAACGGAGAGGAGACGGTGATCGCGAAAGCTTTTTTCCTCCTGCCTTCACAAACTTTACACACGTATATATCATCTGAAAATTGCTAGAGGACATTCATACTTTGTAATCCAAGACTTAATTAAATCCACCAAAAACCTGACATGATTGTAACGCGATTATTTTTGAAAAACATAAATCCCTGTGCCGCAGCGACACGGAGTGATTCAGAGCGGGTCCTTCTGCTGTTGGTTCTGGACTGGTGGTGTTGTGTTGGTGGATAAAGCAGACTGCTCCGTGTTTGGTGCCGCTGTGCCGCTGTCACGTCTGTTCCCTGATCTCTGCGTCACTGACCGATTTGATATTAAAGTGACAGAAAAAAAAAACTTTATAGTAAAGCCGCGGCCGGAAAATCAGGAAGCAACGTTACTACGCTATAACCGATTATCTTCCGTCACTGCATCGGTACCGAATCGTCCACGTCCGCATCGCAATGCATTGTAGAAACGATTATTTTCAACACCCCTAACGTGAAGTCATGTGACCGTGCTGTAGTTCCTTTATAGTCCAACATTAGCCACCTTTAGCTTAGCGGTGGTGACGTGAAGTCATGTGACCGTGCTGTAGTTCCTCTATAGCCCAACATTAGCCTCCTTTAGCTTAGCGGTGGAGACATGAAGTCATGTGACCGTGCTGTAGTTCCTTTATAGCCCAACATTAGCCTCCTTTAGCTTAGCGGTGGTGACGTGAAGTCATGTGACCGTGCTGTAGTTCCTCTATAGCCCAACATTAGCCTCCTTTAGCTTAGCGGTGGAGACATGAAGTCATGTGACCGTGCTGTAGTTCCTTTACAGCCCAACATTAGCCTCCTTTAGCTTAGCGGTGGAGACATGAAGTCATGTGACCGTGCTGTAGTTCCTTTATAGCCCAACATTAGCCTCTTTTAGCTTAGCGGTGGTGACGTGAAGTCATGTGACCATGCTGTAGTTCCTTTATAGCCCAACATTAGCCTCCTTTAGCTTAGCGGAGGTGACGTGAAGTCATGTGACCGTGCTGTAGCTCCTGTATAGCCCAACATTAGCTTTTTAACTCAGAAATCATTAAGTGGTGTTAACATGTGGAGATTATCCTGCTGAACTAAAAGTACGTTTGTTTGACAACGAGATTATTTTCTGACATAATCCAAAATCACATGGAGATCCCATTGGACCAGGGAGATGCTGCCTTCAGGGACCAACACAGAAATACCTCATCCGTGCTCCACTCTTTCATTGTACAATTGTAGTGTAAATGTAGTAAATGTGTTTTATGAGACGTACTGTCAGGGTTACCTGCCACTTTGTCTCGGATCAGTTTGGCAGACTCTACGTCTCCCACGCTGCTGAACAGGCTGCGCAGCTCGTCCTGACTCATGCTCTGCGGCAGGTAGTTCACGATCAGGTTCGTCTTCGAGTCGTCGTCCTCCATCATCTGCTCGCTGTAGCCGTTATCATACAGCTCCTGAGACACACACACAATGTTATCATGTCTGGTAGTGTTGGGCTAGACTCTAGACTGACACACATCGCTAAGGGCAAGCGGAGGAAGGACTTTGTTCAGATGAGGGAGGGGAACTCTGAAAGGAAACTGTGGTCTATGCTTTTAGTACTGGTGCAAGTTGAGGGTGTGTGTGTGTGTGTGTGTGTGTCTGCGTGTATGTGTCAGTGATGTACAAACAATATTATCATATACACACATGTTGGTATAGTGTTCCTTAAAAAGGTGACTGCACATGTGATAGTGAATACAGTTCAGCCAATCAGAAGCCAGCACTCACCTTTCCAGCTCCTCCTTTCGGGATGTGCTGACCGTCTCTGATGTCGCTCTGAGACGACTGCACCTCACACACCTTAAACACAGATAAGTTTAACACACACCTCAAAGACACACACACACACACACACTTCTACCTGATTGATGGACTTACCTTCAGGTACCGGATGTGTCCTCGTCTTAGGGCCATGGAGATGACTCAGGTGATCACTGCGTTACGAGGGGAGGGGGATCAATTAAGATCATTTGCCAGACTTCTCTTTACATTTTATAACATTATTATACTAATATTTGAACAATGAAAAAGGAACCCAAAAAGACCGTGTTGTATGATGTACTGAATGATAACATTATATATACACAGTATGTTTAGCATTTAGTATTGTATTTGGTCAATGTGGAGCAAATTAAAAACTTCAAATACTGTGTAGAGTAAATCCACCAGCTACCCTGCAGTCTACGAAGTACTTCAGACTAGCTGCTCCTTCACCAGCTACCCTGCAGTCTACAAAGCCATTCAGACTAGCTGCACCTTCACCAGCTACCCTGCAGTCTACAAAGCCATTCAGACTAGCTGCACCTTCACCAGCTACCCTGCAGTCTACAAAGCCATTCAAACTAGCTGCTCCTTCACCAGCTACCCTGCAGTCTACAAAGTACTTCAGACTAGCTGCTCCTTCACCAGCTACCCTGCAGTCTACAAAGCCATTCAGACTAGCTGCACCTTCACCAGCTACCCTGCAGTCTACAAAGCCATTCAGACTAGCTGCTCCTTCACCAGCTACCCTGCAGTCTACAAAGTACTTCAAACTAGCTGCTCCTTCACCAGCTACCCTGCAGTCTACAAAGCCATTCAGACTAGCTGCTCCTTCACCAGCTACCCTGCAGTCTACAAAGTACTTCAAACTAGCTGCACCTTCACCAGCAGTCTACAAAGCCATTCAGACTAGCTGCTCCTTCACCAGCTACCCTGCAGTCTACAAAGCCATTCAGACTAGCTGCTCCTTCACCAGCTACCCTGCAGTCTACAAAGCCATTCAGACTAGCTGCTCCTTCACCAGCTACCCTGCAGTCTACAAAGTACTTCAAACTAGCTGCTCCTTCACCAGCTACCCTGCAGTCTACAAAGCCATTCAGACTAGCTGCACCTTCACCAGCTACCCTGCAGTCTACAAAGCCATTCAGACTAGCTGCTCCTTCACCAGCTACCCTGCAGTCTACAAAGCCATTCAGACTAGCTGCTCCTTCACCAGCTACCCTGCAGTCTACAAAGCCATTCAGACTAGCTGCACCTCCACCAGCTACCCTGCAGTCTACAAAGCCATTCAGACTAGCTGCACCTCCACCAGCTACCCTGCAGTCTACAAAGCCATTCAGACTAGCTGCTCCTTCACCAGCTACCCTGCAGTCTACAAAGCCATTCAGACTAGCTGCACCTTCACCAGCTACCCTGCAGTCTACAAAGCCATTCAAACTAGCTGCACCTTCACCAGCTACCCTGCAGTCTACAAAGCCATTCAGACTAGCTGCACCTTCACCAGCTACCCTGCAGTCTACAAAGCCATTCAGACTAGCTGCACCTTCACCAGCTTTGAGAACACTTTCATGATCAATCATTATAAAACATATCATAGACATTATTGTGAAATGGACCAATCTGCACAACGAATACTTTCACTGTCTTTCACTTGAGGGACATTTTGAATACTTTTACTGTAACAGAGTATTCCTACACTCTGGTACTTCTACTTTTACTAAAGTACACGATCTGAGTACTTCTACTTTTACTCAAGTACAAGACCTGAGTACTTCTACTTTCACTCAAGTACAAGATCTGAGTACTTCTACTTTCACTCAAGTACAAGATCTGAGTACTTCTACTTTTACTCAAGTACAAGACCTGAGTACTTCTACTTTCACTCAAGAACAAGATCTGAGTACTTCTACTTTTACTCAAGTACAAGATCTGAGTACTTCTACTTTTACTCAAGTACAAGATCTGAGTACTTCTACTTTTACTCAAGTACAAGATCTGAGTACTTCTACTTTACTCAAGTACAAGATCTGAGTACTTCTACTTTTACTCAAGTACAAGATCTGAGTACTTCTACTTTCACTCAAGTACAAGATCTGAGTACTTCTACTTTTACTCAAGTACAAGACCTGAGTACTTCTACTTTCACTCAAGTACAAGATCTGAGTACTTCTACTTTCACTCAAGTACAAGATCTGAGTACTTCTACTTTTACTCAAGTACAAGATCTGAGTACTTCTACTTTACTCAAGTACAAGATCTGAGTACTTCTACTTTTACTCAAGTACAAGATCTGAGTACTTCTACTTTTACTCAAGTACAAGATCTGAGTACTTCTACTTTTACTCAAGTACAAGATCTGAGTACTTCTACTTTCACTCAAGTACAAGATCTGAGTACTTCTACTTTCACTCAAGTACAAGATCTGAGTACTTCTACTTTTACTCAAGTACAAGATCTGAGTACTTCTACTTTTACTCAAGTACAAGATCTGAGTACTTCTACTTTTACTCAAGTACAAGATCTGAGTACTTATACTTTTACTCAAGTACAAGATCGGAGTACTTCTACTTTACTCAAGTACATGATCTGAGTACTTATACTTTTACTCAAGTACAAGATCTGAGTACTTCTACTTTTACTCAAGAACAAGATCTGAGTACTTCTACTTTTACTCAAGTACAAGATCCGAGTACTTCTACTTTTACTCAAGTACAAGATCCGAGTACTTCTACTTTTACTCAAGTACAAGATCTGAGTACTTCTACTTTTGCTCAAGTACAAGATCTGAGTACTTCTACTTTTGCTCAAGTACAAGATCTGAGTACTTCTACTTTTGCTCAAGTACAAGATCTGAGTACTTCTACTACAAGATCTGAGTACTTCTAGTTTTACTCAAGTACAAGATCAGAGTACTTCTACTTTTACTCAAGTACAAGATCTGAGTACTTCTACTTTTACTCCAGTACAAGATCTGAGTACTTCTACTTTCACTCAAGTACAATATCTGAGTACTTCTACTTTCACTCAAGTACAATATCTGAGTACTTCTACTTTTACTCAAGTACAAGATCTGAGTACTTCTACTTTTACTCAAGTACAAGATCTGAGTACTTCTACTTTTACTCAAGTACAAGATCTGAGTACTTCTACTTTTACTCAAGTACAATATCTGAGTACTTCTACTTTGACTCAAGTACAAGATCTGAGTACTTCTACTTTTGCTCAAGTACAAGATCTGAGTACTTCTACTTACTAAAGTACTAGATCTGAGTACTTCTACTTTTACTCAAGTACAATATCTGAGTACTTCTACTTTTACTACAAGATCTGAGTACTTCTACTTTTACTCCAGTACAAGATCTGAGTACTTCTACTTTTACTCAAGTACAAGATCTGAGTACTTCTACTACAAGATCTGAGTACTTCTAGTTTTACTCAAGTACAAGATCAGAGTACTTCTACTTTTACTCAAGTACAAGATCAGAGTACTTCTACTTTTACTCAAGTACAAGATCTGAGTACTTCTACTCAAGTACAAGATCTGAGTACTTCTACTACAAGATCTGAGTACTTCAACTTTTACTCAAGTACAAGATCTGAGTACTTCTACTTTTACTCAAGTACAAGATCTGAGTACTTCTACTTTTACTCAAGTACAAGATCAGAGTACTTCTACTTTTACTCAAATACATGATCTGAGTACTTCTACTTTTACTCAAGTACAAGATCTGAGTACTTCTACTTTTGCTCAAGTACAAGATCTGAGTACTTCTACTTTTACTCAAGTACAAGATCTGAGTACTTCTACTTTTACTCAAATACATGATCTGAGTACTTCTACTGTTACTCCAGTACAAGATCTGAGTACTTCTACTTTTACTCAAGCACAAGATCTGAGTACTTCTACTTTTACTCAAGTACAAGATCTGAGTACTTCTACTTTTACTCAAGAACAAGATCTGAGTACTTCTACTTTTACTCAAATACATGATCTGAGTACTTCTACTTTTACTCAAGTACAAGATCTGAGTACTTCTACTTTTACTCAAATACATGATCTGAGTACTTCTACTTTTACTCAAGTACAAGATCTGAGTACTTCTACTTTTACTCAAGCACAAGATCTGAGTACTTCTACTTTTACTCCAGTACAAGATCTG
Organism: Harpagifer antarcticus; assembly: GCA_902827135.1. NCBI lineage: Eukaryota > Metazoa > Chordata > Actinopteri > Perciformes > Harpagiferidae > Harpagifer > Harpagifer antarcticus. The sequence goes on from CADEHL010000360.1 coordinate 18,181, forward strand.
AGTACTTCTACTTTTACTCAAGTACAAGATCTGAGTACTTCTACTTTTACTCAAGTACAAGATCTGAGTACTTCTACTCAAGTACAAGATCTGAGTACTTCTAGTTTTACTCAAGTACAAGATCAGAGTACTTCTACTTTTACTCAAGTACAAGATCTGAGTACTTCTACTTTTACTCAAGTACAAGAACTGAGTACTTCTACTTTTACTCAAGAACAAGATCTGAGTACTTCTACTTTTACTCAAATACATGATCTGAGTACTTCTACTTTTACTCAAATACATGATCTGAGTACTTCTACTTTTACTCCAGTACAAGATCTGAGTACTTCTACTTTTACTCAAGCACAAGATGTGAGTACTTCTACTTTCACTCAAGTACAAGAACTGAGTACTTCTACTTTCACTCAAGTACAAGAACTGAGTACTTCTACTTCTAATCAAGTACAAGATGTGAGTACTTCTACTTCTCCCCGCTGATGTGTGTTACCGCTCAGAGCCAGGTCACGCGTGTGCTCGTGTTATGGTATGTTTCAAACAGCAGTGTGTAAAGCGTTGCCAGGTTAGCTTCATGTGAAATGTACCAACCGGAGCTAACGGCACTTTTGTTACACAAGCGACTCATAGTATCTACACACGTTTCCATAACAATACTGCGTATATGCTATTATCCTAAGTACTTTGCAATAATAATCTTAACATATAACATCTTGTGTTTCTTATTTAGTTTCTTCTTAAACTGTGTTTATGTTTAAACCTGCCTAGCAACCAATCTGATTTGTGATGTCTTTCTTTCTAACGGCTAACCGCTAACAGTGATCCGTTAGCCACATGTTAGCTCCGCGGCCGCCCTTACAAAAAAGCTCAGCAGCTTCACGCGGGCAGCTAACTGCTACCACGCATTATATTTCTTACCTGTAGATGTTTCGTGCAGGTGAGACACCGTCTGTTCGGTTGATTCACGAAGGATGAGCTGCTGCTGTGAGGCGGTAAAAACGACAGATTAGCTTCTTAGCTCCTTTCCGCTCCAACAAAGAAAACAAACTCACGTTGAAGGAGGTATCGCGATACTTCCTCTTCTTTTCTTCGGCGTCATGGGAGAATATCGCCACCTGCTGTTTTGTTGTGCTTTGTATTTTACAGTAAAGAAAGTCACAAACAAGGACAACAAAACAACAACTCCAAATTATCTGTAGTATTCCTTTGTATGCGGGACTACTAAAGATACATGTTTTATTTTTGGGGAATGTTATTTAATACAAATAGTGTATAAGAAGATAATAGTAAGAGATATATGGCAGAATTGACGATAACTCTCAGATATACAACATTAATGTGGTAATAATACATTATTTCTTTGCAAAAATATAGTTTATTGTGAATTATTCACATCAATGTTTGAATACGCATTCACTGCAGGACTAACTCTGTTTTCTGTAAATGTTATTGTCTGTCTAATGTGGATTCTTCTACAGCACTAACATTCTGTTTTTGTGTATTTTATTGTGTGTGTAATGTGTTTTTCTATTGCAGGTTAACAATTATTATTTTATATTCCACAGTATGTAATTTAGTTTTTCTTCTAACATTATTTTTAATTATTTTATAAAGTGTTTAATGTTTTGTTTTACTTCTGCAGGACTACTATTATTTTAAATATATTTTATTGATTTTTTTCATAGGTTTTTTTCCTCTTCAGGACTAACATTGTGTGTTAAAGTTAATTTATATAAAACGGTCTCTGTTGAAATGCGATACACCCCCAGCCCTGTGCGTGACGTCACAGCGTCGCCTCGCTGCATGTAAACAAAGCGCCGCGGCTGCTGCGGTTCCGATGGAGACAAACTGAGAGGAATCGGAGAGAATAGTGGATGAAGTTCGTTCTTTTTGATCCGGAGCCGATGGCAGTGTGATGGCAGTGAGATCAGACTGAACCAGAACCAGCAACATGTCTATGGAAGACCCGTTCTTCGTCGTCAAAGGGTCAGAACCGAGCTAATGCTAACAGCAGGGGTAGCTTCTAGTTTGACCATGTAGACAGAGGAGAGCTGATCAACGATCGATTAAAACAGCAGGTTATTAACAGGGAATAACAGCAGGCTAACTGCTAAGCTAATGTTAGCTCCCAGTGTGAGTGAGTTAGCCGGTTAGCATGTTGCTATGATGTTAGCACTGAGTTACAGTCAGTGTTCAGGGTCACAGTTTTGTCCGTTAATTACAGAGATAATATTCCTGAATAACAGAAACACTCTGGAAGAGGACCTGCATTCAAGATGTCCCTTCAGTAAAAGTACTGAGTATTTTCAGCAAGTAAACGTAGTGTTACTACTATGTGTATTATGTCTATATTACTGTTGATGTCTGTCTATTTAGAAAACACTACCATCTCATTATAATTACAGAATGTAATATTATTCTGTTTTCAACACTAGCGAATACATATGAGAGCATTTTGATATTGCACTTTACTGATTAAGAGTTATGGATACATTATTATTCCTACATCATATACTATGTGTATATCAAATTAGTTTGTAATGTATAAAGTTACTGATAGATTAAAGCAGTGCAGATTCAAAGTTCACCTCTGAGATTTACTGCAGTAGAAGTATGCAGTAGCAGAAAACTGAAAATCCTCAAGTACAAGTCCCTCGAATGTCCTTCATTTACCTGCTGTCTAATTATCAATATATAACATTAAAAGTTCAGTGAAATAAAAAACTAGATGCCAATAGGACCGATAGCTTTAGGGCTAACGAAGATAACTAGCTAACTACTTCTGTCATGCAGAAGGCAGTGAACGCATCACTGATGTGTTAGGTTTGTTACAGGGAGGTTCAGAAGGCAGTGAACGCATCACAGATGTGTTAGGTTAGTTACAGGGAGGTTCAGAAGGCAGTGAACGCATCACAGATGTGTTAGGTTAGTTACAGGGAGGTTCAGAAGGCAGTGAACGCATCACTGATGTGTCGTGTTTGTTACAGGGAGGTTCAGAAGGCAGTGAACTCATCACTGATGTGTTAGGTTTGTTACAGGGAGGTTCAGAAGGCAGTGAACGCATCACTGATGTGTTAGGTTTGTTACAGGGAGGTTCAGAAGGCAGTGAACGCATCACTGATGTGTTAGGTTAGTTACAGGGAGGTTCAGAAGGCAGTGAACTCATCACTGATGTGTTAGGTTTGTTACAGGGAGGTTCAGAAGGCAGTGAACGCATCACTGATGTGTTAGGTTAGTTACAGGGAGGTTCAGAAGGCAGTGAACGCATCACAGATGTGTTAGGTTAGTTACAGGGAGGTTCAGAAGGCAGTGAACGCATCACTGATGTGTTAGGTTAGTTACAGGGAGGTTCAGAAGGCAGTGAACGCATCACTGATGTGTTAGGTTAGTTACAGGGAGGTTCAGAAGGCAGTGAACGCATCACTGATGTGTCGTGTTTGTTACAGGGAGGTTCAGAAGGCAGTGAACGCATCACTGATGTGTTAGGTTAGTTACAGGGAGGTTCAGAAGGCAGTGAACGCATCACTGATGTGTTAGGTTAGTTACAGGGAGGTTCAGAAGGCAGTGAACGCATCACAGATGTGTCGTGTTTGTTACAGGGAGGTTCAGAAGGCAGTGAACGCATCACTGATGTGTTAGGTTTGTTACAGGGAGGTTCAGAAGGCAGTGAACGCATCACTGATGTGTTAGGTTAGTTACAGGGAGGTTCAGAAGGCAGTGAACGCATCACTGATGTGTTAGGTTAGTTACAGGGAGGTTCAGAAGGCAGTGAACGCATCACTGATGTGTCGTGTTTGTTACAGGGAGGTTCAGAAGGCAGTGAACGCATCACAGATGTGTTAGGTTAGTTACAGGGAGGTTCAGAAGGCAGTGAACGCATCACTGATGTGTTAGGTTAGTTACAGGGAGGTTCAGAAGGCAGTGAACGCATCACTGATGTGTTAGGTTAGTTACAGGGAGGTTCAGAAGGCAGTGAACGCATCACAGATGTGTTAGGTTAGTTACAGGGAGGTTCAGAAGGCAGTGAACGCATCACTGATGTGTTAGGTTAGTTACAGGGAGGTTCAGAAGGCAGTGAACGCATCACTGATGTGTTAGGTTAGTTACAGGGAGGTTCAGAAGGCAGTGAACGCATCACTGATGTGTTAGGTTAGTTACAGGGAGGTTCAGAAGGCAGTGAACGCATCACTGATGTGTTAGGTTAGTTACAGGGAGGTTCAGAAGGCAGTGAACGCATCACTGATGTGTTAGGTTAGTTACAGGGAGGTTCAGAAGGCAGTGAACGCATCACTGATGTGTTAGGTTAGTTACAGGGAGGTTCAGAAGGCAGTGAACGCATCACTGATGTGTTAGGTTAGTTACAGGGAGGTTCAGAAGGCAGTGAACGCATCACTGATGTGTCATCTTTGTTACAGGGAGGTTCAGAAGGCAGTGAACGCATCACAGATGTGTTAGGTTAGTTACAGGGAGGTTCAGAAGGCAGTGAACGCATCACAGATGTGTTATGTTAGTTACAGGGAGGTTCAGAAGGCAGTGAACGCATCACAGATGTGTTAGGTTAGTTACAGGGAGGTTCAGAAGGCAGTGAACGCATCACTGATGTGTCATCTTTGTTACAGGGAGGTTCAGAAGGCAGTGAACGCATCACTGATGTGTTATGTTAGTTACAGGGAGGTTCAGAAGGCAGTGAACGCATCACTGATGTGTTATGTTAGTTACAGGGAGGTTCAGAAGGCAGTGAACGCATCACTGATGTGTCGTGTTTGTTACAGGGAGGTCCAGAAGGCAGTGAACGCAGCGCAGAGCCTCCACCACAGATGGAGCGAGCTGCTACAGGAAGGGGGCGGGGCCTCCAAGGAGGAAATGGACTGGACGACCAATGAGCTGAGGAACAGTCTGCGCTCCATCGAGTGGGACCTGGAGGACCTGGACGAGACCATCAATATCCTTTGAAACCCTCGTAGAATCTGTTTTGTATAATCGTGTGTTTCAAGCCATACGAGTGAGTATCCATTTAGGAGGCATTCCTATTTCTGTGGCCAACATCAGCATGTGAGGTGTCAGCGGAGAAAAGGGTCGTGAAACCTAGAATTATTTACCTAGAAATATTCGGTTAACGCGACCACTGCTGACCCAGCAACACCAGTACCAGCAACACCAGAACCAGCAACACCAGAACCAGCAACACCAGAACCAGCAACACCAGAACCAGCAACACCAGAACCAGCAACACCAGTACCAAGCGAGAGAGTTCTTTCAGAGCAGGGGATATTGTAAACACCCAAACATCCCAGCTTATAAATACCTGCAAATGTGGACATTCTCATATTCCTAAAAACCTGTCTGATGATGCCGAGTGAGTGAGTGAGCGAGTGAGTGAGAGAGTGAGTTAGTGAGTGAGTGAGTGAGTGAGTGAGTGAGTGAGTGAGTTAGTGAGAGAGTGAGTGAGTGAGTGAGTGAGTGAGCGAGTGAGTGAGTGAGCGAGTGAGTGAGTGAGTGAGTGAGTCAGTGAGTCAGTGAGTGAGCGAGTGAGCGAGTGAGCGAGTGAGTGAGTGAGTGAGTGAGCGAGTGAGCGAGTGAGCGAGTGAGCGAGTGAGTGAGTGAGTGAGTGAGTCAGTGAGTGAGCGAGTGAGCGAGTGAGCGAGTGAGTGAGTGAGTGAGTGAGTGAGTGAGTCAGTGAGTGAGTGAGTGAGCGAGTGAGCGAGTGAGCGAGTGAGTGACGAGTGAGTGACGAGTGAGTGAGTGAGCGAGGGAGTGAGGGAGTGAGTGAGTGAGTGAGTGAGTGAGTGAGTGAGTTAGTGAGAGAGTGAGTGAGTGAGCGAGTGAGTGAGTGAGCGAGTGAGCGAGTGAGTGAGTGAGTCAGTGAGTGAGCGAGTGAGCGAGTGAGCGAGTGAGTGAGTGAGTGAGTGAGTCAGTGAGTGAGTGAGTGAGTGAGTGAGTGAGTGAGTGAGTGAGTGAGTGAGTGAGTGAGCGAGTGAGTGAGTGAGCGAGTGAGTGACGAGTGAGTGACGAGTGAGTGAGTGAGCGAGGGAGTGAGGGAGTGAGTGAGTGAGTGAGCGAGTGAGTGAGCGAGTGAGTGACGAGTGAGTGAGTGACGAGTGAGTGAGTGACGAGTGAGTGAGTGACTAGTGAGTGAGTGAGCGAGGGAGTGAGGGAGTGAGTGAGTGACGAGTGAGTGAGTGAGCGAGTGAGGGAGTGAGTGAGTGACGAGTGAGGGAGTGAGGGAGCGAGTGAGTGACGAGTGAGTGAGTGACGAGTGAGTGAGTGAGTGAGCGAGTGAGTGAGCGAGTGAGTGAGTGAGTGACGAGTGAGTGAGCGAGGGAGTGAGGGAGTGAGGGAGTGACGAGTGAGTGAGCGAGGGAGTGAGGAGTGAGGGAGTGAGTGAGTGACGAGTGAGTGAGTGACGAGTGAGTGAGTGAGCGAGTGAGGGAGTGAGGGAGTGAGTGAGTGACGAGTGAGGGAGTGAGGGAGTGAGTGAGCGAGTGAGTGACGAGTGAGTGAGTGAGTGAGCGAGTGAGTGAGTGAGTGAGTGAGTGAGCGAGTGAGTGAGTGAGCGAGTGAGCGAGTGAGTGAGCGAGTGAGCGAGTGAGTGAGCGAGTGAGCGAATGAGCGAGTGAGCGAGTGAGCGAGCGAGTGAGTGAGTGACGAGTGAGTTTGAGTTACTTGAAAAACTAAAGTGAAACTTGATTTATTTTACTGCAGGGTCTGATTATTAAATGTTATTATTAAATTTAAAGACAGAGGACAGGATGCAGTTTGAGGTGCATCTAAGCTCTGAGATTCCCCTGTAGGGACATTACTCTATTGACTGCTTTGTTGGAAGGTAATGTGTCTCTTACAGTGCAGTACAGCAATATACTATTTAACTTCAACCATCTCTCTGTCTGTGTTTTATTGATTCCTCTTTTATTCTTTAATGTTGTGAGTGTTACATCGGATCCCTGACACCCTGACGTGTTGTAGAGATCAGAGATGTGAAGCGTTAACCTGTGATAGATGAGTGTTTTTCTTAACTGTCCGTGAACGCATCGTCGAGTCCAACCCAAAGAAGTTCAACCTGGACATGGCAGAACTGTTGAAGAGGAAAGCCTTCATCACCAGCACCAGGCAGACGGTCAAGGTAAGCTTCACTGACATCAGGTAAAACTCACCTCTGTGCTCAGGTGAGGAGTCCCCCAGGAAGTGCTCCAGAAGAAAATATTCGTAGTGGCTAAACGGCGGTACTACCGTGACGTCACCCGGCACAGAAATACTTTTCCGCATTGACTAACATTTATTAGATTCATTAAGTCCTTAAAGGTGTAAAATGCGCTAAAAGCCGAATCCAGAATCGGGTATTCAAATGTCACTGGTATTGGTATTGACTTAAATGTTGGTATTGTGACATCTAGTCGCTGTTAGTCTTCACGCTGAACTGCTAGTGTCTGATTTCCAAACGATCTGATTGGCTGCTGACTGTCCTTTTTTGTCTTGAAGGAAATGAAAGAACAGATGTCGAGTCCAGGTGCGTCTTCAGGGGACAGAAAGAACCACCAGGTAACTGACCACCGGGGCCTCACATCAAAGCAGATAACCTTTTAAAGACACCTTTACCCCCGAAGGACCCCCTGTAGTTGCCTTAACTCTTGAGGGTTGAAGGTAGGAAAAGTCCCTGAGGTTTATAGACAGGGTATGGTAGGCCAGGGGCTCAAAAGAATATAAAGGTAGGGTAGGTCCTGATGTAAGAGATAAGATATGATGGACCAGTAGTTTAAACATCAACAGGGTCAGAATGAAAAACAGCACAGATTCACACGAGGTTAAAGATTAATACAATTCAAATGATATACAGTTAAGTAACCTTTAACATATTTAGGGTATGGTAGGGCTTTGGAAGTGACTTATATACCCTATATAAGACTTATATACCCTATATAAGTCCCTTGAGGTTACAGTGAGGGAAGGGCAGGTCAGCCGAAGCTGCTGCAACACGTAAGATGTCTGACAGTGTGTGTGTGTTGTTGTGTCCAGGCTCTTCTCGGGGAGCGCGGCCCTTCAGGTCCGATCTGGCAGCCCGGAGGGAACAAATACAGCCGTCTGGACAGCCAGCTGCAGAACGCCAACTCTCAGTGCATCGAGGAGCAGCAGGGCCAGCAGCAGGTACACGAACACTGGAGCCATGACACAGCCAATGCTTTACCACAGTGGTTCCCTACCGGGGGTACAGCGAGCCCCCAGGAAGTGCTCCGGACTCTGAGGAAAATATTCCTAGTGGCCGAACAGCAGTACTACACCTTCCGTATCAGTCCGTGACGTCACTGGGCCCAGATAGACTTTTCCCCATTGACTAACATGGGGAAAGAGACGTCTGTAAATCAGCTGATAGACTACCCAGCACCAACACGTCTATAGCCCTTATTCGAATCATTAGGTCCTTAAAGTTGTAAAATGCACTAAAGCTGAATCCAGATTTAATTTCTCTCCATTCATTCTACGGAGCCGAGAGCAGGAGATCGGAGGTGGGGCTTAATGATAGGAGGTGGGGCTTAATGATAGGAGGCGGGGCTTAAGGGGAAACTCAACTGCGCTCTCTGAACTACATACGGGTACTTCTGCTCTGACAGCCAGGCATGCTGGGTAATCTGTGATGTTTTGCTCTCGAAAATCTCAGGCCATTTTCTCCTCATGCGCCAATGAGCAGCTCTCATAGGAAAGGACGAGACCCCGCCTCCCACGCTGTATCCAGTTCTTGTTAAACATCCATGGGGTACGGGGGCCCCTAGGGGATCGCAGGGGGTACGCAGGTGCCTGGCGTTCTAAAAATAGCGCAAGTCATCGCCAAATAAATAACTTTTGTCTTACATGAATACAGAAAATAATGTTTCTTTTCAAATATGACGGATAAAAGTGGCTGTTCAGAGGGGGGGGGGGCTTCTCCTAGCAAAAAAGAAGACATTATTGGCTTCCTAAATAAGTAGTGAGTCTTAACATGCTTTTTTTAAGTGTACATTTCAAGTTTAAATGGACTCGTATTGAATGTGAGAAATACAAGTGATTTTAATTTAGGAGCAGTCGGGTTGAACACGATACGAAGGGTTTGGACTTGTTATCGCGATATTATCGTACCGTGAGTTTTTGGTATCGTAACATCCCTAATGATAATGTGTGTTTGCATCAGCTGATTGCAGAGCAGCAGGATGAACAGCTGGAGCTGGTGTCGGGAACAATCGGAGTCCTGAAGAACATGTCGGAGAGGATCGGCATGGAGCTGGATGAGCAGTCTGTGTAAGGACTTTCAGATTCATTACTGGGGTTAGGCTCGACGTTCGGTTCGTCCCGGGAGGTAACCGACTGGGCCGGGCCTTGAAGGAATAAAAGGATTGGGTAGGTTGGAGATTACTGTAGGATAGAGACGGGTAGGTCCCTGGAGGTTTCATCAGGATAGTGTACTGAGGATAGTGAGGGTATGGTAGGTTGTTTGAGGTTATATGAGAAGGTAAGTGAAGTTCATTTCTAAAAAATAAACTTTTAAGTCTTCTAGGATCAATCAGACAAATACATTTTGGTCAGTTTCTGTAGGGAGCAGTTAGCATGGTCAAAAGGTGTGTAACTCAGTTGTTTAGAGACATGACAAGCAGGTGAGAGACAAGGACAGGAAGTGAGGGTAAGAAAAGCACCTGGTTTTGAAGCGACATTTTAAAAAGTGGCCAAAAGTTGGTACTACAACTTCCGTGAGTCTCCTGACGTCGTAGGGCCCAAAAACAAGTTTCCCATAGACTTACACTGGGAAAGAGACGTCTATAAACCAGCGTAGAACTGGGTTTGAGGTAATTAAACTACCCAGTACGAACCCTTGAGTATCCCTTTCAAATCATTACGTCGCTCAAAGCCGAATCCAGAGTTTTAATCCGTTCCTGGGACTGAGCCCAGAGCGGCCGTGACGGAGCAAACTTCTGAATCAATAAAACTATTCATCTGATTAAATGAGTCAGTTTTCTTGTTATTAAAATGTAATTTCTTTAATGTAGATAACTTGGCAGTGCACACCTCCCTTTGTTTGCAGAAAACAGGCTTTTTCACGGCTAAATGCCAAGAAATATGTTTTAAAATGTGATATTCGTTTCGCTGACAAAGCAAATGTTTTGACTCGAGCTCATCGGGCCGGACTCTGTGTTCTTCTTGCAGGATGCTGGATGACTTCACTCACGAGGTGGACAGCACTCACTCCAGATTGGACAATGTCATGAAGAAACTGGCTAAGGTGTCGCACATGACCAGCGGTAAACTGCCCTCACACTGCAGTAGTGACAGAAAACAATGGATGCTTTTAGCTTGTAGTTAATTAGTTGATATTTATTAGCAGTCTGTTGTCCCACAGATCGTCGTCAGTGGTGTGCTATCGGTGTGTTGATTGGAATACTGTTCATCGTCCTCCTCCTCTTCTTCATCCTCTGATTGATGCCTCCTCCTGTCAGCACTCATCAATCTGTCTACTGGAGTCCAGCGGATCCTACTGGACTCTATCGGACTCGACTGGACTGTACTGATCTCTAGAAGACTCCACCAGTCACTATTGGATTCAATTGTACCCTTCTGTACCTCTACCAGACCCAATTTGACTGAACTGGACTCTCCTGATCTCTGGAGTCTACTGGACTCTATCCCACTCCACCTGACAATCGACTCTGTCGGACTTTACTGGACTCTACAGGCCCCCATTGGACTCGACTGGACTCTACCTGACTCTACTGTTCTCTAGAAGACCTCCACCAGACACTACTGGTTTCTATTGTACCTCTACCAGACCCTATTTGACTGAACTGGACTCTCCTGATCTCCAACTTTCTCCACCAGACTCTACCAGATTCTCCTGATCTCCACGGACTCTAGCACACTCCACCGGACTCTCCTGATCTCCACCGGACTCTCCTGATCTCCAACGGACTCTATCGGACTCTCCTAATCTCCAACTTTCTCTACCAAACTCTACCAGACTCTATTGGACTCTCCTGATCTCCAACGGACTCTACCAGACTCTACCGGACTCTCCTGATCTCCAACGGACTCTACCAGACTCTATCGGACTCTACCAGACTCTACCGGACTCTACCGGACTCTACCAGACTCTACCGGACTCTACCGGACTCTACCGGACTCTACCGGACTCTATCGGACTCTACCATACTCCACCGGACTCTATCGGACTCTACCATACTCCACCGGACTCTATCGGACTCTCCTGATCTCCAACTTTCTCTACCAAACTCTATCGGATTCTCCTGATCTCCATCGGACTCTACCAGACTCTACCGGACTCTATCGGACTCTATCGGACTCTCCTGATCTCCAACGGACTCTACCGGACTCTACCGGACTCTACCGGACTCTATCGGACTCTCCTGATCTCCAACGGACTCTACCAGACTCTACCAGACTCTACCGGACTCTACCGGACCTCCAACGGACTCTACCAGACTCTACCGGACTCTACCGGACTCTATCGGACTCTCCTGATCTCCAACGGACTCTACCAGACTCTACCGGACTCTACCGGATTCTATCGGACTCTCCTGATCTCCAACGGACTCTACCAGACTCTACCACACTCCACCGGACTCTATCGGACTCTCCTGATCTCGTTGTCTGTCTGTTTTCTGCTGAGTCGACTGAAGGCACTTTTTGGTTCTCTGAATGTCTGACTGTTAATCATGTGGAGGTCAGACCAGGTGGAACCAGGTTTGATGTGTGTTAAGGAATCCTGTTTGTTTTATTTAAGGGCTGAAATTCCACTCGACTGAAACTCTTTTTTGAAAACCACTTAAAATCCATGTTTACTCTACTTTGAAAACCACTTTAACTCCATATTTACTCTGTTTAAAACCAGTTTAACTCTACTTTAATACAAGCTGGACTTAATCATAACTGTTGACTCCAGTATATCTATATACCTTCAGTGTAACTACTAAGTGTTTAACTCCGCTTGAATCTTGACATTAACTCCAGTATAACTTAAAGATAAGTGTATTTCCAACTCAGTATTTTCTACATTTAACTCTGTTATTTTAACTCCATGTTAACATCATTTTATCTCCGTTTAATTTCATTGGTTTGACTCTGGTTCATTTCAGGTTTAACTCCAGTGCAATTCATATTTAATCATGTTACCAGAAGAATTGTAATCCTGGTTTAACTCCTTTTAATCAAGGTTCAACTTTCGTCCAACTATGGTTTTAATCAGATTGAGTCCTTAGTTTCAGGTTTAACTCTCGTTGATTTAAGATTCAAACCTGGTTTAACTTCAGTTCCAATGTGGTTCCAGTTTATTCTTGATGTAATCTTTCTTTAACTCCAGCTTAACTCTCGTTGATTTAAGATTCAAACCTGGTTTAACTTCAGCTCCAATGTGGTTCCAGTTTATTCTTGATGTAATCTTTCTTTAACTCCAGCTTAACTCTCGTTGATTTAAGATTCAAACCTAGTTTAACTTCAGTTCCAATGTGGTTCCAGTTTATTCTTGATGTAATCTTTCTTTAACTCCAGTTGAACTCTCGTTGATTTAAGATTCAAACCTAGTTTAACTTCAGTTCCAATGTGGTTCCAGTTTATTCTTGATGTAATCTTTCTTTAACTCCAGTTGAACTCTCGTTGATTTAAGATTCAAACCTAGTTTAACTTCAGTTCCAATGTGGTTCCAGTTTATTCTTGATGTAATCTTTCTTTAACTCCAGTTTAACTCTCGTTGATTTAAGATTCAAACCTAGTTTAACTTCAGTTCCAATGTGGTTCCAGTTTATTCTTGATGTAATCTTTCTTTAACTCCAGCTTAACTCTCGTTGATTTAAGATTCAAACCTAGTTTAACTTCAGTTCCAATGTGGTTCCAGTTTATTCTTGATGTAATCTTTCTTTAACTCCAGTTGAACTCTCGTTGATTTAAGATTCAAACCTAGTTTAACTTCAGTTCCAATGTGGTTCCAGTTTATTCTTGATGTAATCTTTCTTTAACTCCAGTTGAACTCCGGTTGAATTCAGATGTAATCTTGATTTAAACCCAAATTAAACTCAATTTCAGGTTAAATCCTTTTTTAACTTCAGTTACAATCTGGTTTAATCCTGGTTTCTATGGTAACTCTGTTTAACCTTTAATCCTGTTTTTTAGTTTAGTCTCCGTTTGAACTTAAATTAACGGTTCGTGGAAAAAAAGTAATAACACTAAAACTTCCTGTTTTTGTTTACAGTTTGCGTGTTTAGTTTTACTGACTGAATCTTTTTATGTTTAATGTTTTATTTTATTGTTTTTTGTTGTCCCACATTATCAGATTCACGGTACGCACGGTGGTAATGAACGCGTTTCCTGTTAAAATAAAACTGACTGTTGCAAATAAAGTCTATAAATACAAAGATTATTAACAGACTGACTTTGGATCTGTTCTCTCCATAAAGTATTCTCTGCAATTAACCCTTAGGTTGAAATGACAAAATTACATTTATCCGATTTTCATAAATGGAGAAGTTTTAGTGTTTTGAATTCAGAAATATCAATGTTTCTTAACTTTACTTATTTTCTGAAAATGTGAAAATTCAGACTTTTTTCCAAAATATCAAAATATTCAGAATTTTTTTTAAAAATTATAAAATTCAAGACTTTTTTCTAAAAATTCAGACTTTTTTCTAAAAATTCAAGACTTTTTTTCTAAAAATCAAAAAATTCAAGACTTTTTTCCAAAAATTCAGACTTTTTTCTAAAAATTCAAGACTTTTTTCCAAAAATTCAAGACTTTTTTCTAAAAATTCAGACTTTTTTCCAAAAATTCAGACTTTTTTCCAAAAATTCAAGACTTTTTTCCAAAAATTCAGACTTTTTTCTAAAAATTCAAGACTTTTTTCCAAAAATTCAAGACTTTTTTCTAAAAATTCAGACTTTTTTCCAAAAATTCAGACTTTTTTCCAAAAATTCAAGACTTTTTTTCTAAAAATCAAAAAATTCCAGACTTTTTTCCAAAAATTCAGACTTTTTTCTAAAAATTCAAGACTTTTTTCCAAAAATTCAAGACTTTTTTTCTAAAAATCAAAAAATTCAAGACTTTTTTCCAAAAATTCAGACTTTTTTCTAAAAATTCAAGACTTTTTTCTAAAAATTCCGACTTTTTTCTAAAAATTCAGACTTTTTTCTAAAAAACTGAAAATTCAGACTTTTTTCTAAAAAACTGAAAATTCAGACTTTTCTCAAAATGTTTATATTTTTATTCGTGTCACATTCACTGATCTTAGAGGCCAACTTAAAAACAAACAAACTTAATATATAAAATATAAATTAGCAGAGAATCAATTATTTAACAGAATATTAATATTTTTTCTCAAGATTTGCAAGTTGTTTCTTTATTCGTCAGAAATTATAAACAAACATAAAAATACATGCAAACTATACATAAATACTGCAGAAGTTTAAATACATGTTTAATGTTTATGTGTTAAATAACATTAGTTTATATATACAGCAGGTCTGAAGAGGCACAAAGGTTAAAATCAGAAACACATTTTTATTTACATGATAAGGTTCTTAGAGAAAACACTTAAAGGATGTAATACTTGAGATTAACAGCTGATCTCACGACGCTGCGTTAAAGTTCAATTATAGTGAAACATATCATTTAAAAAAAATATTCTGTGGCTTATAAACTGTCTGTGGTGATCAGCTGTCTTGATGGCCTCTCTTCTTCTGTGGTGATCAGCTGTCTTGATGGCCTCTCTTCTTCTGTGGTGATCAGCTGTCTTGATGGCCTCTCTTCTTCTGTGGTGATCAGCTGTCTTGATGGCCTCTCTTCCTCTGTGGTGATCAGCTGTCTTGATGGCCTCTCTTCCTCTGTGGTGATCAGCTGTCTTGATGGCCTCTCTTCTTCTGTGGTGATCAGCTGTCTTGATGGCCTCTCTTCTTCTGTGGTGATCAGCTGTCTTGATGGCCTCTCTTCTTCTGTGGTGATCAGCTGTCTTGATGGCCTCTCTTCCTCTGTGGTGATCAGCTGTCTTGATGGCCTCTCTTCCTCTGTGGTGATCAGCTGTCTTGATGGCCTCTCTTCTTCTGTGGTGATCAGCTGTCTTGATGGCCTCTCTTCTTCTGTGGTGATCAGCTGTCTTGATGGCCTCTCTTCTTCTGTGGTGATCAGCTGTCTTGATGGCCTCTCTTCCTCTGTGGTGATCAGCTGTCTTGATGGCCTCTCTTCTTCTGTGGTGATCAGCTGTCTTGATGGCCTCTCTTCTTCTGTGGTGATCAGCTGTCTTGATGGCCTCTCTTCCTCTGTGGTGATCAGCTGTCTTGATGGCCTCTCTTCTTCTGTGGTGATCAGCTGTCTTGATGGCCTCTCTTCCTCTGTGGTGATCAGCTGTCTTGATGGCCTCTCTTCCTCTGTGGTGATCAGCTGTCTTGATGGCCTCTCTTCTTCTGTGGTGATCAGCTGTCTTGATGGCCTCTCTTCTTCTGTGGTGATCAGCTGTCTTGATGGCCTCTCTTCTTCTGTGGTGATCAGCTGTCTTGATGGCCTCTCTTCCTCTGTGGTGATCAGCTGTCTTGATGGCCTCTCTTCTTCTGTGGTGATCAGCTGTCTTGATGGCCACTCTTCTTCTGTGGTGATCAGCTGTCTTGATGGCCTCTCTTCTTCTGTGGTGATCAGCTGTCTTGATGGCCTCTCTTCCTCTGTGGTGATCAGCTGTCTTGATGGCCTCTCTTCTTCTGTGGTGATCAGCTGTCTTGATGGCCTCTCTTCTTCTGTGGTGATCAGCTGTCTTGATGGCCTCTCTTCTTCTGTGGTGATCAGCTGTCTTGATGGCCTCTCTTCTTCTGTGGTGATCAGCTGTCTTGATGGCCTCTCTTCCTCTGTGGTGATCAGCTGTCTTGATGGCCTCTCTTCTTCTGTGGTGATCAGCTGTCTTGATGGCCTCTCTTCTTCTGTGGTGATCAGCTGTCTTGATGGCCTCTCTTCCTCTGTGGTGATCAGCTGTCTTGATGGCCTCTCTTCTTCTGTGGTGATCAGCTGTCTTGATGGCCTCTCTTCTTCTGTGGTGATCAGCTGTCTTGATGGCCTCTCTTCCTCTGTGGTGATCAGCTGTCTTGATGGCCTCTCTTCTTCTGTGGTGATCAGCTGTCTTGATGGCCTCTCTTCTTCTGTGGTGATCAGCTGTCTTGATGGCCTCTCTTCTTCTGTGGTGATCAGCTGTCTTGATGGCCTCTCTTCCTCTGTGGTGATCAGCTGTCTTGATGGCCTCTCTTCTTCTGTGGTGATCAGCTGTCTTGATGGCCTCTCTTCTTCTGTGGTGATCAGCTGTCTTGATGGCCTCTCTTCCTCTGTGGTGATCAGCTGTCTTGATGGCCTCTCTTCTTCTGTGGTGATCAGCTGTCTTGATGGCCTCTCTTCTTCTGTGGTGATCAGCTGTCTTGATGGCCTCTCTTCTTCTGTGGTGATCAGCTGTCTTGATGGCCTCTCTTCCCTTGATGGCCTCTCTTCCTCTGTGGTGATCAGCTGTCTTGATGGCCTCTCTTCTTCTGTGGTGATCAGCTGTCTTGATGGCCTCTCTTCTTCTGTGGTGATCAGCTGTCTTGATGGCCTCTCTTCTTCTGTGGTGATCAGCTGTCTTGATGGCCTCTCTTCCTCTGTGGTGATCAGCTGTCTTGATGGCCTCTCTTCTTCTGTGGTGATCAGCTGTCTTGATGGCCTCTCTTCTTCTGTGGTGATCAGCTGTCTTGATGGCCTCTCTTCCTCTGTGGTGATCAGCTGTCTTGATGGCCTCTCTTCTTCTGTGGTGATCAGCTGTCTTGATGGCCTCTCTTCTTCTGTGGTGATCAGCTGTCTTGATGGCCTCTCTTCTTCTGTGGTGATCAGCTGTCTTGATGGCCTCTCTTCCTCTGTGGTGATCAGCTGTCTTGATGGCCTCTCTTCTTCTGTGGTGATCAGCTGTCTTGATGGCCTCTCTTCTTCTGTGGTGATCAGCTGTCTTGATGGCCTCTCTTCTTCTGTGGTGATCAGCTGTCTTGATGGCCTCTCTTCTTCTGTGGTGATCAGCTGTCTTGATGGCCTCTCTTCTTCTGTGGTGATCAGCTGTCTTGATGGCCTCTCTTCTTCTGTGGTGATCAGCTGTCTTGATGGCCTCTCTTCCTCTGTGGTGATCAGCTGTCTTGATGGCCTCTCTTCTTCTGTGGTGATCAGCTGTCTTGATGGCCACTCTTCTTCTGTGGTGATCAGCTGTCTTGATGGCCTCTCTTCTTCTGTGGTGATCAGCTGTCTTGATGGCCTCTCTTCCTCTGTGGTGATCAGCTGTCTTGATGGCCTCTCTTCTTCTGTGGTGATCAGCTGTCTTGATGGCCTCTCTTCTTCTGTGGTGATCAGCTGTCTTGATGGCCTCTCTTCTTCTGTGGTGATCAGCTGTCTTGATGGCCTCTCTTCTTCTGTGGTGATCAGCTGTCTTGATGGCCTCTCTTCTTCTGTGGTGATCAGCTGTCTTGATGGCCTCTCTTCTTCTGTGGTGATCAGCTGTCTTGATGGCCTCTCTTCTTCTGTGGTGATCAGCTGTCTTGATGGCCTCTCTTCCTCTGTGGTGATCAGCTGTCTTGATGGCCTCTCTTCTTCTGTGGTGATCAGCTGTCTTGATGGCCTCTCTTCTTCTGTGGTGATCAGCTGTCTTGATGGCCTCTCTTCTTCTGTGGTGTCAGCGTGGCGGTGTGCGTAGTACCCTGACGGTGGTGACGGTGTTCTGGGTCAGCAGCCGGGTCACCTGATCCAGAGTCAGAGCGGACACTTTCTGCCCGGCGACCTCCAGGAACTCATCTCCCACTGAGAGCAGACCTGAGAACAGCTTCTCTGTGCTGAGGTCCAGCATGTCCTCCACGTACACGCCTAGACACAGTACACAGAGTACTATTAGTACACTCCTGAGTACAAAGAGTACTGTTAATACACACCTTCAGTACACAGAGTACTACACTGTTAATACACACCTTCAGTACACAGAGTACTACACTGTTACTACACACCTTCAGTACACAGAGTACTACACTGTTAGTACACAGAGTACTACACTGTTACTACACAGAGTACTACACTGTTAATACGTACCTGCAGTACACAGAGTACTACACTGTTACTACACAGAGTACTACACTGTTACTACACACCTTCAGTACACAGAGTACTACACTGTTAGTACACAGAGTACTACACTGTTAATACGTACCTGCAGTACAGAGAGTACTACACTGTTAGTACACAGAGTACTACACTGTTAATACACACCTTCAGTACACAGAGTACTACACTGTTACTACACAGAGTACTACACTGTTAATACGTACCTGCAGTACACAGAGTACTACACTGTTAGTACACAGAGTACTACACTGTTAATACACACCTTCAGTACACAGAGTACTACACTGTTACTACACAGAGTACTACACTGTTAATACGTACCTGCAGTACACAGAGTACTACACTGTTAGTACACAGAGTACTACACTGTTAATACACACCTTCAGTACACAGAGTACTACACTGTTACTACACAGAGTACTACACTGTTAATACGTACCTGCAGTACACAGAGTACTACACTGTTAGTACACAGAGTACTACACTGTTAATACGTACCTGCAGTACAGAGAGTACTATTAATATCAGTATTTGCTGTATTGTCAGCAGTATTTTCAGTAGTATTTGCTGTATTTTCAATAGTATCTCCAGTACCTGAGTCCCTGCGGCCCCTCCCCCGGCTGACGATGAACCCGAACGTTCTGCTGCTCGGTCGGATCAGCTCCAACAGAACCGAGCCGTCAGCAGAGACCTGGAGAACCCGCCCCACGCAGCGCGCTGAGGACGGAGAACCCACGTCCTGCAGGGTGAGAGACCTCTGAGAGAACCTGAGGAGAGAGAGGACGACTTAGGACTCATAACGCTGACTCATTCCTTCACCATCTTAATCTTAAAGGTCCCCTATTATGCAAAATGGACTTTCTGATGTCTTTTTCTACATCAACATGTGTCCCCGGTGTGTCCCCGGTGTGTCCCCGGTGTGTCCCCAATGTGTCCCCGGTGTGTCCCCGGTGTGTCCCCGGTGTGTCAGAACACAAAACCCACTCTCTTTTCCTCCGTACCCACATCCATTGGCCGGCGCCAGAGATTTTCTTTTGGGCTGCTGTGGGGTAGCTTGACGTTTCATAGAGGGTGCTCAAATATTTAGGTTTTCCCATTAATGCACCGGGCGCTGCAGAGGAATGTTCGACTGCAACACACACACACACACACACACACACACACACACACACACACACAGTGCACCCGCGACTCTTACAATGAAGGCTCGATGATCACCTCATAGGCTAGGTGTAAGCAGGGGTAAAGTGCTATTTTTTATAAGTGGGGGGTGGACCTAAGCTCCTCTGGGGGTCCTCCTCACCTCCTCTAGGGGGGTCCTCCTCACCTCCTCTGGGGGTCCTCCTCACCTCCTCTAGGGGGTTCTCACCTTCTCTAGGGGGGTCCGGGGGCATGCTCCTCCGGGAAGTTTTTTTTTTTTTAAATATTAAAGTTGAAAGCATCAATCTGCTGCACTTTGAGAGCAACATGAGAGATCTATGGAAACGTCTCTCAGCAGATATGAAACAGAACTTTAAACAGATTTACTTTTTCTTTATGGATATTTTACAAATCACTCCTCTTTTAAACTGTATTCTTGTTTTACTGCCATATAGTATTTCATAACGGTTTTTCATTTATTCTCTTATTGTTTTATAACTATAATGATCATATAAACGTGTGCCTCGGAAATACTTGTTTACATTAATGGTGACCAAACCGTTTGAGACCCACTGAGATAACTTAGACTAAAGTGCACTATCTAAACACTCAGAGAGTCCTTTAGCTCACTGAGCCTCTGAGGAGAGGACCCTCCTCAGACTGAGCCTCTCAGTCTGAGGAGGGTCCTCTCCTCCAGCTTGTTGTGGAAACAGCTCTTTATATCCGTTGTGCAGCTAGCTAACCAGATGCTAACAACAAACACACACACACACACACACACACAGAGACCCAGATGCACTTGTACTGTATATTATTTTCGAATCAATTATTTTTCAAATTATGAATATCACACAGAAAAATAAAAAAAGACAGACATGTCTTGGGGGTTCTTAGGGGGTGCTATGGCTATGCTAGGGGGAGCTTCGCCGCCTATACCCACATCTCAACGGGGGAACAACGGAGCTGATCCAGATTTGCTGCGTCATGACCACATTACTAAAATGTGGGCGGGCTTTACACCCACGGGCCAATCAGAAACGTTGCTGTCAGAAACAATGAGACGTGTTCTGGAAGTGATATGGTCTGTGTTTACATTAGCCATCCTTGATGTAGTTTGGAACATAATATGGCGTTTTCGAGTTTCTGCTGCTAGAATTCTCCTGAATGAGCTCTCCTTTTTCTTTCTTTTCAAAGCTACGGACCCAGAATCAGCACTTTAGTAACAGGGCTGAAATAGAGGGGGATGAGGCTAGAATGGGTGATCTGTTTGGTATTTTGAGCAAAGCACGTCAGACTCTGAGGCATGTTCTGTATAGATATGGCGCTGTAATGTATTGTTCAAATATAGCATAATAGGTGAGCTTTAAGTCTTAACAGGAAACTTACGGCTCAGCGGCTCGTCTGTAGTCCGCAGAGCGATCCTTCTTCTTCTTACGCTCTGACACAATACTCTGAACCGAAGACGACTTCCTCAACTGCAGGAAGGGCGACCCCTGCTGGACAGACATGAAACAGACTTTTACTCAAGTACAACACCCGAGTACTTATACTTTTTTCAAGTACAAGTACAACACCCAAGTACTTCTACTTTTACTCAAGTACAAAATCTCACACACACTTTTGATTAATTTCTTTCTACTTTTACTCAAGTACAAGATCTGAGTACTTCTACTTTTACTCAAGTACAAGATCTGAGTACTTCTACTTTCACTCAAGGACAAGATTTGAGTACTTCTACTTTTAGTCAAGGACAAGACCTGAGTACTTCTACTTTTACTCAAGGACAAGACCCGAGTACTTCTACTTTTAGTCAAGGACAATACCTGAGTACTTCTACTTTTACTCAAGTACAAGATCTGAGTACTTCTACTTTCACTCAAGGACAAGATTTGAGTACTTCTACTTTTACTCAAGTACAAGATCTGAGTACTTCTACTTTCACTCAAGGACAAGACCTGAGTACTTCTACTTTTACTCAAGTACAAGATCTGAGTACTTCTACTTTCACTCAAGGACAAGACCTGAGTACTTCTACTTTTACTCAAGTACAAGATCTGAGTACTTCTACTTTCACTCAAGGACAAGATCTGAGTACTTCTACTTTTACTGAAGTACAAGATCAGAGTACTTCTACTTTTACTGAAGTACAAGACCTGACACAAACTTTAGATATTTTTACAAATGGATAAATATGTTTAATATGTTTGGATGAGATTCTCGCAGAAATATAACTTAAAAATAAAATAATTGAGGATGTTCTCACCACACTGGGAGATTGAGCGGAGGACTTCCTGGTTCCTGTGGGGGTGGGGTCAGAGGGGGCGGGGTCAGTCGCAGGGGGGCGGGGCCTGAAGCTGAGGCGGTCGAGGCTGCCGGTTCGAGTCCCGCTGAGCCTGACGCTGGAGAAGAGACGACGCAGAGAGAGGCGAGAGGAATCGTCTCTGCTGCCGAGGCTGGAGGAAACACAGGATACACAAATAAACAGGTGGGAGAAATACTCAGGTGTTGTACTCGAGTACAAGTACAAGTAGCTTTAACCTTCAGTTGTTGGTTTTTTACTGGAGTCTTTTCTACATTTGAGGTTTGTCTCCTCCCATAGTCTTAAAATGGTCTGTAGAATCATTACAGTAAAAAGTGTCGGTGTAAAAAGCAAAGGACGAGATTTGACCCCACTTCAAAATGATTCAGTTATTATTGTTTATTGTGTTTATATCTGTTCACAAGTTTATGTTGAAACATGTGAAACAAAATAGAGTTTATGAATGTTTAGTGTTGAATGAGGACTTCCTGCATTCAGACCATGGATGTATAATAAGAACTGGATCCAGCGTGGGGGCGGGGTCTCGTTCCTATGAGAGCTGCTCATTGGCACATGAAGGCAAAAACTTTTGAGGGAGCGAAACGTCACAGATTACCCAGCATGCCTGGCTGTCAGAGCAGAAGTACCCGTATGTGCGCTCATAGAGCATGCGCAGCTGAGTTGCCCCTTAAGCCCCGCCCCCAAGCTCCCAATCTCAGATGCGTGTTCATAATGCCGAGGAAAGTAACTCTCAGAATAACGTTATTAGCACATTTTACAACTTCAGGACCGAATGTTTTTAACCTGTTCAGCCCCGAGCCTGTTTTCCAGGTCTCAGAACAAATGACCATATCTTCTAAAAGGGTTAAATTAATAATCTTTCTTCTCAAAGCAAGGTTACACCTGTGAGTTGGATGTAGAAGAGTCAGAATCAATATAGATGTTTTTATTTTAAAGTAAATTCAGATTGAACACAGTAAACAAATGTAAATTATTGTGTCCGTCCAAAAAATTACTTATAGTGAAAACTAACCTTGGATGATGGGATGGGATTTAAAGCTTTAAGAATCCAAACTACAACATATAATAAGTACCCTGTATCAAGATTGATGCAAAACAAGTGACCTTTGTAGACAGATTTAGAAAAAAAAACACTTCGGGGGTCGTTTGGGTGGATTTTCAATATCTCTGGCCCCCCTTGATTGACATCTCTTTCTAACCGTGAGAGCCAATGGAATCGAGGTAAACTCCCACATACTCCTTATTTGGTAATGTGTGTGTGTGAGACTGACGCATAGCCAAAACCGGAAGCTGCGATAACTCTGGTGGCTACCATTAGCAGCTAACTTTTCCTCTCCGATTTTTACATAAAAATGGAATTATGGATTATAAATTAAAAATATTTTTCCACTGAAACATTATCAACCTATGGATTAACCGATTCAGCCGCGTTGTTTCTCGTTTTAATGTCATTGAACACGTCTTTTGATCAGATTGACAGCTACGGTGAGACGATCTCCCGTAAAAGCTACGTAAAGCTACGTGTTGTGATGTCTGTTTGCTTCCCCTGTCGCGAGTTCGGATCGCTCAGTGATGATATATATACCTAAATAATCTGTGGAACCTCAGCTTTAATCGGATATCTTGTACGTGCAGCTACGATAAGTAATAACGGTACTTTTATCTTGAGTTCTGTGCCAAAGTGCGTTAGCATTTTTCGCTCAGGGGTCATTTAGATGCTTCTTATGAGACTTGTGTTTTGTTTTGGTAAAAATGGTTTGTATCGTCAGTTAGCTGAGATTATTCCCGTTAATCTGGTATGACACATGAATAGGTTCTTAAATATTAAGATGCCCTGAGACACAGTGTCGTGAAAAAAAGGCGGGGGCTTTGGAGCTTAACAGGTTTTAAAAAGGGCTATACAAACGTTCATACTGGGTAGTTTATTTAGTTTAAACTCTTTCCCGATGTAAGTCAATGGTAAAAAGTCTTTCCGGGCCCAGCGACCCATACGGAAGTGTAGTACCGCCGTTTGGCCACAATGAATATTTTCCTCAGAGTCCGGCGCGCTTCCTGGGGGCTTGATTCAGACTCACCGTTCAGGAAGAGGCGGGTCATCAGCGTGAGTCTCTGCTCTCATTGGCTCTCTGCAAGCAGGGGGCGGAGCTGTTCTCTCAGTTGTAAACCAATCAGAGGAGGAGATGTTAGTGCACGTATACGGATCTCTATACATTTTTATTTTCTTATCAAATAGTTGTTTGTTTCCTGAGCAATATATCCTGTAAAGGTTCTCACCTGTGGAGCTCTGACCCTCCACAGGGGGGCTTCTCTGCTGCAGTGCTGCTGCCCCTTTCTGGGGCTGTGCTGCAGCTGGACCCCCCTGGTCCGGCTTCTGGTGCTGGTTCTTCTCCTGCTTCTGGTTCGTCTCCTGCTTCTGGTTCTTCTCCTGCTTCTGGTTCTTCTCCTGGTGCTGGTTCTGGTCCTGTTTCTTGTTCTGGTTTGGCACTACCTCTGTCCAGTTTACCCCGATGCTCTGTAACATCATCGCTGACCCCACAGTGGGCGGGGCCAAGTAGGAAGTGGGCGTGGTCAGCTGGTCGAGGGCGTAGGGGTTGATTGGCAGATCTATGATGGGCATCGGGTTTCCATTTATCTCCTTCTGATTGGTCCTCCTCCTCACCTGGTGGTAAGCCACGCCCCCTACCACCCTGGTCTCCTCATGTCTGACGGAGCCAATGTACGTCTCTCTGATTGGCTCAGTCAGCAGGTGAAGGCATGGCCTGTGCAGACTCCGCCCCCTGTCTTCAGGTAAAGGCAGGCTGACTCCAACAGGCCCCGCCCCCGCTGCTCCGTAAACATACCTGTTGGGAAAATAGTGAGTGTCCTCCTCCAACCTGAGAGTAGCATGCTAACAAAGCTATCAACTGTAGCTGTGAACATGACAGGATGTGAGATCACATGGACCCTGAGGCTGAAGCTCGAGCCGGGACCAGGGAGAGTTCTCTAACAATACCTGTTCAGGTGAGGTTTAGAGAGCAGCACCGGCCTCCTCTGTCTCTCCAGGTAACGAGACTCCGCCTCCGTCTCCGTTTCATCCTCGAATCTCAGGCGGCGGCTCGGAGACGACGCCGGGCGATGCCTCGATAACTTGGCTGATCGATCGCTGCTGGACGAGTCGCTGAGGTGTTCAGATGGAGCCGAGGCGAAGGGAAGTAGCCGGACCCCCGACCTGCAGACACACCGCCGTTATCAATCAACCAATCAGAGTGTGTTTCTAATTTAAAGGTCACCTATTGTGCTAAATCCTCTTCCTCATGTCTCTTCTACATCAACATGTGTCCCCTCTTCTTCACGTCTCTTCTACATCAACATGTGTCCCCTCTTCTTCATGTCTCTTCTACATCAACATGTGTCCCCTCTTCTTCATGTCTCTTCTACATCAACATGTGTCCCCTCTTCTTCATGTCTCTTCTACATCAACATGTGTCCCCTCTTCTCCATGTCTCTTCTACATCAACATGTGTCCCCTCTTCTTCATGTCTCTTCTACATTACCATGTGTCCCCTCTTCTCCATGTCTCTTCTACATCAACATGTGTCCCTTCTTCTTCATGTCTCTTCTACATCAACATGTGTCCCCTCTTCTCCATGTCTCTTCTACATCAACATGTGTCCCCTCTTCTTCATGTCTCTTCTACATCAACATGTGTCCCCTCTTCTCCATGTCTCTTCTACATCAACATGTGTCCCCTCTTCTTCATGTCTCTTCTACATCACCATGTGTCCCCTCTTCTTCATGTCTCTTCTAAAACATGTGTCCCTCTTCTTCATGTCTCTTCTACATCAACATGTGTCCCCTCTTCTTCATGTCTCTTCTACATCACCATGTGTCCCCTCTTCTTCATGTCTCCTCTACATCAACATGTGTCCCCTCTTCTCCATGTCTCTTCTACATCAACATGTGTCCCCTCTGCTTCATGTCTCCTCTACATCAACACGTGTCCCCTCTTCTTCATGTCTCTTCTACATCAACACGTGTCCCCTCTGCTTCATGTCTCTTCTACATCAACACGTGTCCCCTCTTCTTCATGTCTCTTCTACATCAACACGTGTCCCCTCTTCTTCATGTCTCTTCTACATCACCATGTGTCCCCTCTTCTTCATGTCTCTTCTACATCAACATGTGTCCCCTCTTCTTCATGTCTTCTCTACATCAACATGTGTCCCCCTCTTCTTCATGTCTCTTCTACATCACCATGTGTCCCCTCTTCTTCATGTCTCCTCTACATCAACATGTGTCCCCTCTTCTCCATGTCTCTTCTACATCAACATGTGTCCCCTCTGCTTCATGTCTCCTCTACATCAACACGTGTCCCCTCTTCTTCATGTCTCTTCTACATCAACATGTGTCCCCTCTGCTTCATGTCTCTTCTACATCAACATGTGTCCCCTCTCTTCTTCATGTCTCTTCTACATCACCATGTGTCCCCTCTTCCTTCATGTCTCTTCTACATCAACATGTGTCCCCTCTTCTTCATGTCTCTTCTACATCAACATGTGTCCCCTCTTCTTCATGTCTCTTCTACATCAACATGTGTCCCCTCTTCTTCATGTCTCTTCTACATCAACATGTGTCCCCTCTTCTTCATGTCTCTTCTACATCAACATGTGTCCCCTCTTGCTTCATGTCTCCTCTACATCAACATGTGTCCCCTCTTCTTCATGTCTCTTCTACATCAACATGTGTCCCCTCTGCTTCATGTCTCCTCTACATCAACATGTGTCCCCTCTTCTTCATGTCTCTTCTACATCAACACGTGTCCCCTCTTCTCCATGTCTCTTCTACATCAACATGTGTCCCCTCTTCTTCATGTCTCTCTACATCAACACGTGTCCCCTCTTCTTCATGTCTCTTCTACATCAACACGTGTCCCCTCTTCTTCATGTCTCTTCTACATCAACACGTGTCCCCTCTTCTCATGTCTCTTCTACATCAACATGTGTCCCCTCTGCTTCCATGTCTCTCTACATCAACATGTGTCCCCTCTTCTTCATGTCTCTTCTACATCAACATGTGTCCCCCTCTTCTAATGTCTCTTCTACATCAACATGTGTGTCCCCTCTTCTTCATGTCTCTTCTACATCAACATGTGTCCCCTCTTCTTCATGTCTCTTCCTACATCAACATGTGTCCCCTCTTCTTCAACGTCTCTTCTACAATCAACATGTGTCCCCTCTTCTTCACGTCTCCTCTACATCAACATGTGTCCCTCTCTTCACGTCTCTTCTACATCAACATGTGCCCCTCTTCTTCACTGTCTCTTCTACATCAACATGTGCCCCCCTCTTCTTCACGTCTCTTCTACATCAAACATGTGTCCCCTCTTCTTCACGTCTCTCTACATCAACATGTGTCCCCTCTTCTTCATGTCTCTTCTACATCAACATGGTCCCCTCTTCTTCACGTCTCTTCTACATCAACACTGTGTCCCCTCTTCTTCACTGTCTCTCTACCTCAACATGTGTCCCCCTCTTTTCATGTCTCTTCTACATCAAATGTGTCCCCTCTTCTCCACGCTCTTCTACATCAACATGTGTCCCCTCTTCTTCACGTCTCTTCTACATCAACATGTGTCCCCTCTTCTTCATGTCTCTTCTACATCAACATGTGTCCCCTCTTCTTCATGTCTCTTCTACATCACCATGTGTCCCCTCTTCTTCATGTCTCTTCACATCAACATGTGTCCCCTCTTCTCCATGTCTCTTCTACATCAACATGTGTCCCCTCTTCTTCATGTCTCTTCCTCTTCTCCATGTCTCTTCTACATCAACATGTGTCCCCTCTTCTTCATGTCTCTTCTACATCAACATGTGTCCCCTCTTCTTCATGTCTCTTCTACATCGACATGTGTCCCCTCTTCTTCATGTCTCTTCTTCATCAACATGTGTCCCCTTCTTCTTCCATGTCTCTTCTACAATCAACATGTGTCCCCTCTTCTTCATGTCTCTTCTACATCAACATGTGTCCCCTCTTCTCCATGTCTCCTCTACATCAACATGTGTCCCCTCTTCTCCATGTCTCTTCTACATCAACATGTGTCCCCTCTTCTCATGTCTCCTCTACATCAACATGTGGTCCCCTCTTCTTTCCATGTCTCTTCTACATCAACATGTGTCCCCTCTTCTTCATGTCTCTTCTACATCAACAATGTGTCCCCTCTTCTCCATGTCTCTTCTACATCAACATGGTGTCCCCTCTTCTTCAGGTCTCTTCTACATTCACATGTGTCCCCTCTTCTTCATGTCTCTTTACATCAACATGTGTCCCCTCTTCTTCATGTCTCTTCTACATCAACATGTGTCCCCTCTTCTCCATGTCTTCTTCTACATCAACATGTGTCCCCTCTTCTTCCATGTCTCTTCTTACATTACCATGTGTCCCCTCTTCTTCCATGTCTCTTCTACATCAACATGTGTCCCTTCTTCTTCATGTCTCTTCTACATCAACATGTGTCCCCTCTTCTCCATGTCTCTTCTACATCAACATGTGTCCCCTCTTCTTCCATGTCTCTTCTACATCAACATGTGTCCCCTCTTCTCATGTCTCTTCTACATTCCAAACCCCCCCACCCCCCCCCCCCCCCCCCCCCCCCCCCCCCTTCCTTCCCAGTGTCCCCTCTTCTTCATGTCTCTTCTACATCACCATGTGTCCCCTCTTCTTCATGTCTCTTCTACATCAACATGTGTCCCCTCTTCTTCATGTCTCTTCTACATCAACATGTGGTCCCCTCTTCTTCATGTCTCTTCTACATCACCATGTGTCCCCTCTTCTTCATGTCTCCTCTACATCAACATGTGTCCCCTCTTCTCCATGTCTCTTCTACATCAACATGTGTCCCCTCTGCTCATGTCTCCTCTACATCAACACGTGTCCCCCTCTTCTTCATGTCTCTTCTACATCAACACGTCCGTCCCCTCTGCTTCATGTCTCTTCTACACTCAACACGTGTCCCACTCTTCTTCATGTCTCTTCTACATCAACATGTGTCCCCTCTTCTTCATGTCTCTTCTACATCACCATGTGTCCCCTCTTCTTCATGTCCTCTTCTACTCAAACATGTGTCCCCTCTTCTTCATGTCTCTTCTACATCAACATGGTCCCCTCTTCTTCATGTCTCTTCTAATCACCATGTGTCCCCTCTTCTTCATGTCTCCTCTACATCAACATGTGTCCCCTCTTATTCATGTCTCATGTCTCTTCTACATCAACATGTGTCCCCTCTGCTTCAGTCTCCTCTACATCACACGTGTCCCCCTCTTCTTCATGTCTCTTCTACATCAACATGTGTCCCCTCTGCTTCATGTCTCTTCTACATCAACATGTGTCCCCTCTTCTTTCATGTCTCTTCTACATCACCATGTGTCCCCTCTTCTTCATGTCTCTTCTACATCAACATGTGTCCCCTCTTCTTCATGTCTCTTCTACATCAACATGTGTCCCCTCTTCTTCATGTCTCTTCTACATCAACATGTGTCCCCTCTTCTTCATGTCTCTTCTACATCAACATGTGTCCCCTCTTCTTCATGTCTCTTCTACATCAACATGTGTCCCCTCTGCCTTCATGTCTCCTCTACATCAACATGTGTCCCCTCTTCTTCATGTCTCTTCTACATCAACATGTGTCCCCTCTGCTTCATGTCTCCTCTACATCAACATGTGTCCCCTCTTCTTCATGTCTCTTCTACATCAACACGTGTCCCCTCTTCTCC
>CADEHL010000360.1:52500-62592 GCA_902827135.1 Harpagifer antarcticus
TGTTGATGTAGAAGAGACATGAAGAAGAGGGGACACATGTTGATGTAGAAGAGACATGAAGAAGATGGGGACACATGCTGATGTAGAGGAGACATTGAAGAAGAGGGGACACATGTTGATGTAGAAGAGACGTGAAGAAGAGGGGACACATGTTGATGTAGAAGAGGACATGAAGAAGAGGGGACACATGTTGATGTAGAAGAGGACATGAAGAAGAGGGGCACACATGTTGATGTAGAAGAGACATGAGAGAAGTGGGACACATGTTGATGTAGAAGAGACGTGAAGAAGAGGGGACACATGTTGATGTAGAAGAGACATGAAAAGAAGAGGGGACACATGTTGATGTAGAAGAGACATGAAGAAGAGGGGGACACATGTTGATGTAGAGGAGACATGAAGAAGAGGGGACACATGTTGATGTAGAAGAGACGTGAAGAAGAGGGACACATGTTGATGTAGAAGAGACATGAAGAAGAGGGGACACATGTTGATGTAGAAGAGACCATGAAGAAGAGGGGACACATGTTGATGTAGAAGAGACATGAAGAAGAGGGGACACATGTTGATGTAGAAGAGACGTGAAGAAGAGGGGACACATGTTGATGTAGAAGAGACATGAAGAAGAGGGGACACATGTTGATGTAGAAGAGACATGAAGAAGAGGGGACACATGTTGATGTAGAAGAGACATGAAGAAGAGGGGACACATGCTGATGTAGAAGAGACATGAAGACACAGGGAGGAAGCAGGGGACACATGTTGATGTAGAAGAGACCTTGAAGAAGAGGGGTACCATGTTGATGTAGAAGAGACATGAAGAAGAGGGGACACATGTTGATGTAGAAGAGACATGAAGAAGAGGGGACACATGTTGATGTAGAAGAGACATGAAGAAGAGGGGACACATGTTGATGTAGAAGAGACGTGAAGAAGAGGGGACACATGTTGATGTAGAAGAGACATGAAGAAGAGGGGACACATGTTGATGTAGAAGAGACATGAAGAAGAGGGGACACATGTTGATGTAGAATAGACATGAAGAAGAGGGACACATGTTGATGTAGAAGAGACATGAAGAAGAGGGACACATGTTGATGTAGAAGAGACATGAAGAAGAGGGACACATGTTGATGTAGAAGAGACATGAAGAAGAGGGGACACATGTTGATGTAGAAGAGACATGAAGAAGAGGGGACACATGTTTGATGTAGAAGAGCCATGAAGAAGAGGGGACCACATGCTGATGTAGAAAAGACATGAAAGAGGGACACATGTTGATGTAGAAGAGACATGAAGAAGAGGGGACACATGTTGATGTAGAAGAGACATGGAGAAGAGGGGACACATGTTGATGTAGAAGAGACATGAAGAAGAGGGGACACATGTTGATGTAGAAGAGACATGTGTCTGTACATTTTATTTTGACATTGTGTTGATGTTTCCTTTAATAACCAGCAATGTATTTGTATTTATTTTTGTGTACAACATTTTTTAAATTATATTTTATTTAAATATTCAACATTTTATTTTGTATTTTTGTGTCTGTATTAAAAAACATTTGTATTTTATTTATATATATTTACATTTATTTTGAAATATTCAACATTTTAATTTGTATATTTTTTGGTTTCTAAAAACAAAATCTTTATTTTTAAATATTGTTGTTTTTTTAATACAACAAACAGTTCATTTAGAATTTGTTTTGTCTCTATATAAAACTCTATTTGTCTGTAACACAATATTTTATTTTATTTAAAATATATTGAATACATATTAGTTAGTGTCTGTATACAACCAACATTTACTTTTATATATATTTTCATATTATTATTTATTTACAACCTACATTTCATTCTGATTCTTTTGAAACCCTTTGTGATTTTGTTGACTATCACATTCTCATGTCCTTTCTATTCCCGTTGCTCTGTCGGAGGAGCCTGTGCCCTCAGTTCCTTCATTACCATATCTACAATGTAGCTAATGACAGCCTTGAAACTTGAAACTCTCCACTGCTCCTACATTTCCCACAATGCACCGTGGTGTCGGATCCGGAAGTAAGCACCCGGCTCCCGCACGCTGCTTCTTGTTGTGGGAGAAGAAGCATCATGGCGGCCCCTCTGGAGGTGATCGTGAGCAGCGACTCTGGCTCTCAGATGTGGAACAGCACCGTGTTCGACCTGCTCAGCGGCTCCAGCCTGCTGTCCTACCGGGGAGGGAGCTCCTCCGCCCGGGGGCTCACTCTGCTCAGCGGAGGGTACCTGCTGTGCGCGCAGCTGGGGAAGAACTTCATCAACGTGTGGGAGATCCAGAGGAAGGTACATCATTTCAAATATATATATATTAAACATAATGTACACAGGGTACAGGTAGTTATACAGAGTCATATAAATACTATGTAAAGAAATAAAGAGAGAAATATAGAGAAATAATCAGATCCAGAGGAAGGTAGATCATTTTATATCAAACACTGTACACAGGACCTACACAGAGTAAATACAATATAAAGGAAATAGATCCAGAGGAAGGTACCTGGGTTTATTTATAATGTAGTAAGTAGAAGTACTCAGATCTTGTACTTAAGTAGAAGTACGAATACTCTTTTACAAGTATAACTAGAAGTATTATCATCAAAATATAGGTGAAGTACCAAAAGTAAAAGTAGTCCTTGTGCAGATTGCTTTCTCCAAGTTTCCTTTGAATATTATAAAATGTCTGCCTTTAACTCCCACTCATCTGTCTCTTCCTCGCTGTCGCCTCACCTGTGTGCTTCGGTTCATATGCACCTGTTGAACGCGCGTACTCCAGTACCTCACAGTGAACGTGTGTACTCCAGTACCTCACAGTGAACGTGTGTATTCCAGTACCTCACAGTGAACGTGTGTATTCCAGTACCTCACAGTGAATGTGTGTACTCAAGTACCTCACAGTGAACGTGTGTATTCCAGTACCTCACAGTGAACGTGTGTACTCCAGTACCTCCCAGTGAACGTGTGTACTCCAGTACCTCCCAGTGAACGTGTGTACTCCAGGTACCTCCCAGTGAACGTGTGTACTCCAGTACCTCCCAGTGAACGTGTGTACTCCAGTACCTCACAGTGAACGTGGTGTTATTCCAGTACCTCCCAGTGAACGTGTGTACTCCAGTACCTCCCAGTGAACGTGTGTACTCCAGTACCTCACAGTGAACGTGTGTACTCCAGTACCTCACAGTGAACGTGTGTATTCCAGTACCTCACAGTGAACGTGTGTACTCCAGTACCTCACAGTGAACGTGTGTATTCAGTACCTCACAGTGAACGTGTGTATTCAAGTACCTCACAGTGAACATGTGTATTCCAGTACCTCACAGTGAACATGTGTATTCCAGTACCTCACAGTGAACATGTGTACTCAAGTACCTCACTGTGAACGTGTGTACTCCAGTACCTCACAGTGAACGTGTGTATTCAAGTACCTCACAGTGAACGTGTGTATTCAAGTACCTCACAGTGAACATGTGTATTCCAGTACCTCACAGTGAACATGTGTATTCCAGTACCTCACAGTGAACATGTGTATTCCAGTACCTCACAGTGAACATGTGTACTCCAGTACCTCACAGTGAACGTGTGTATTCCAGTACCTCACAGTGAACGTGTGTACTCCAGTACCTCACAGTGAACGTGTGTACTCCAGTACCTCACAGTGAACGTGTGTATTCCAGTACCTCCCAGTGAACGTGTGTATTCAATTAACTCCCAGTGAACGTGTGTACTCCAGTACCTCCCAGTGAACGTGTGTACTCCAGTACCTCACAGTGAACATGTGTACTCCAGTACCTCCCAGTGAACGTGTGTACTCCAGTACCTCCCAGTGAACGTGTGTACTCCAGTACCTCACAGTGAACATGTGTACTCCAGTACCTCCCAGTGAACGTGTGTACTCCAGTACCTCCCAGTGAACGTGTGTACTGAAGTACCTCCCAGTGAACGTGTGTACTCCAGTACCTCCCAGTGAACGTGTGTACTCCAGTACCTCCCAGTGAACGTGTGTACTGAAGTACCTCCCAGTGAACGTGTGTATTCCAGTACCTCACAGTGAACGTGTGTACTCCAGTACCTCCCAGTGAACGTGTGTATTCCAGTACCTCCCAGTGAACGTGTGTACTCCAGTACCTCCCAGTGAACGTGTGTACTCCAGTACCTCCCAGTGAACGTGTGTACTCCAGTACCTCCCAGTGAACGTGTGTACTCCAGTACCTCCCAGTGAACGTGTGTACTCCAGTACCTCCCAGTGAACGTGTGTGTACTCCAGTACCTCACAGTGAACGTGTGTACTCCAGTACCTCCCAGTGAACGTGTGTACTCCAGTACCTCCCAGTGAACGTGTGTACTCCAGTACCTCACAGTGAACGTGTGTACTCCAGTACCTCCCAGTGAACATGTGTATTCCAGTACCTCCCAGTGAACGTGTGTACTCCAGTACCTCCCAGTGAACGTGTGTACTCCAGTACCTCCCAGTGAACGTGTGTACTCCAGTACCTCATGAAGTGGTACTCCAGTACCTCCCAGTGAACGTGTGTACTCCAGTACCTCACAGTGAACGTGTGTACTCCAGTACCTCCCAGTGAACGTGTGTACTCCAGTACCTCCCAGTGAACGTGTGTACTCCAGTACCTCCCAGTGAACGTGTGTACTCCAGTACCTCCCAGTGAACATGTGTATTCCAGTACCTCCCAGTGAACGTGTGTACTCCAGTACCTCCCAGTGAACGTGTGTACTCCAGTACCTCCCAGTGAACGTGTGTACTCCAGTACCTCCCAGTGAACGTGTGTACTCCAGTACCTCCCAGTGAACGTGTGTCCCTGTGTGTGTTTCAGGACCAGCTGCAGCAGAAGATCGTGTGTCCAGGTGTGATCACCTGTCTGACCGCCTCACCTGACGGACTCTTCCTCGCTGCTGGGGTGGCTGAGGGCATTTACCTGTGGGAGGTGAGACCTTCTTCTTCTGTGGTTCAAATATGTTCCCTTTCTTGTTTGTTGGTACCTTTTTTTTATCTGCAGATTTGAAGGCGTGCTGAAGTAAAGACTCTTTCCTTACGGCCTTAGTTCCTGAGCCTGGATCGATGTTATTAATCCACTCCGGTGTTTCTCCTATAGACAAATAGTGGCGCCGCTGCTAGGGGGCGCAGCGCCGCTGCTAGGGGGCGCTGCGCCGCTGCTAGGGGGCGCTGCGCCGCTGCTAGGGGGCGCCAGCCAGGTACCCCAAAACATTTTTTTTGAGTGTGGATTTGTAGTATTTGTGTTACTGTATGTTCAATAAAGGGGGGCATGCCCCCGGACCCCCCTAGAGGATGTGACGTCCACCCCCCAATTCAAACATGTTCATACAATACTGAATACATTTGAAGCCATTTTGGCGTATATGACCCATGTCAATAAGTTTCTGTTTTTGTAGTGTATTTGTCTTTTGTAGAGATTTTATTCTTTACATATAAAATCTCGCCTAGGGCAGCAAATTGGCTAGAACCGGGCCTGGTACTGGGCCTCGAGAGCCTTTCTTGTGCTGGCAGACACATAGAAACAAATTGGCGGGTGCACTAAAAACGTCCACGCGCTCACATTATGCTGGGCCCGCGTGCCTTAGCCCCGCTGCTATGACTCCGTGGGGCAACACAGCACTCAGTCTGCTTTATATCAATGTATGGATCTGCTTTTCATTGAACCTGAAGACATACCAGTGACTGGGAGATCTTTAATTGAATGTAACTGGTTTTAAAAATAGACGTAAGAGGATGTAGATTATTTCTCTGTTCCAGTTGTTATGGCTGGCGCTATGCAGAACGCTTTTAAAGGTGTTGTTTTGATAAACCTCGCTGCTATAGCAACACCTGGAGGTCATAATAACAACATTTCACAAAACATCACCCTGGTTCAGGTAACGTCTGCTCTCTGATTGGTCCAGGTGTAATTACATCTCAGGTGTATTAATGTCTCTCCTCTAATTGACTGAGGTGTAATTACGTCTCTCCTCTGATTGGCTCAGATGTAGTAACCTCTGCTCTCTGATTGGCTCAGGTGTAATAAAGTATATTCTCTGATTGGTTCAGGTGTAGTAACCTCTGCTCTCTGATTGGCTCAGGTGCGACTATGTCTCTCCTCTGATTGGCTCAGGTGTAATAACCTCTGCTCTCTGATTGGCTCAGGTGTAATAAAGTATATTCTCTGATTGGCTCAGGTGTAGTAACCTCTGCTCTCTGATTGGCTCAGGTGTGCTAACCTCTGCTCTCTGATTGGCTCAGGTGTGCTAACCTCTGCTCTCTGATTGGCTCAGGTGCGACTATGTCTCTCCTCTGATTGGCTCAGGTGTAATAAAGTATATTCTCTGATTGGCTCAGGTGTACTAACCTCTGCTCTCTGATTGGCTCAGGTGTAGTAACCTCTGCTCTCTGATTGGCTCAGGTGTGCTAACCTCTGCTCTCTGATTGGCTCAGGTGTAGTAACCTCTGCTCTCTGATTGGCTCAGGTGTAGTAACCTCTGCTCTCTGATTGGCTCAGGTGTAGTAACCTCTGCTCTCTGATTGGCTCAGGTGTACTAACCTCTGCTCTCTGATTGGCTCAGGTGCGACTATGTCTCTCCTCTGATTGGCTCAGGTGTAATAACCTCTGCTCTCTGATTGGCTCAGGTGTAATAAAGTATATTCTCTGATTGGCTCAGGTGTAGTAACCTCTGCTCTCTGATTGGCTCAGGTGCGACTATGTCTCTCCTCTGATTGGCTCAGGTGTAATAACCTCTGCTCTCTGATTGGCTCAGGTGTAATAAAGTATATTCTCTGATTGGCTCAGGTGTAGTAACCTCTGCTCTCTGATTGGCTCAGGTGTGCTAACCTCTGCTCTCTGATTGGCTCAGGTGTGCTAACCTCTGCTCTCTGATTGGCTCAGGTGCGACTATGTCTCTCCTCTGATTGGCTCAGGTGTAATAAAGTATATTCTCTGATTGGCTCAGGTGTACTAACCTCTGCTCTCTGATTGGCTCAGGTGTAGTAACCTCTGCTCTCTGATTGGCTCAGGTGTGCTAAACTCTGCTCTCTGATTGGCTCAGGTACCTTGCTAGGTTAACCTCTGCTCTCTGATTGGCTCAGGTGTAGTAACCTCTGCTCTCTGATTGGCTCAGGTGTACTAACCTCTGCTCTCTGATTGGCTCAGGTGTAGTAACCTCTGCTCTCTGATTGGCTCAGGTGTAGTAACCTCTGCTCTCTGATTGGCTCAGGTGTGCTAACCTCTGCTCTCTGATTGGCTCAGGTGTAGTAACCTCTGCTCTCTGATTGGCTCAGGTGTAGTAACCTCTGCTCTCTGATTGGCTCAGATGTAGTAACCTCTGCTCTCTGATTGGCTCAGGTGTAGTAACCTCTGCTCTCTGATTGGCTCAGGTGTAGTAACCTCTGCTCTCTGATTGGCTCAGGTGTAGTAACCTCTGCTCTCTGATTGGCTCAGGTGTAGTAACCTCTGCTCTCTGATTGGCTCAGGTGTAGTAACCTCTGCTCTCTGATTGGCTCAGGTGTAATAACCTCTGCTCTCTGATTGGCTCAGGTGTCCACAGGTAAGCTGCTGTCGGTGCTGAACCGTCACTATCAGGACGTCACGTGTCTGAAGTTCACCGACGACAGCAGCCACTTCATTTCTGGAGCAAAGGACAACATGGCTCTGGTGTGGAGTCTGTGCAGGTAACTGGTTAGAATTAATAATATAAACGTGGTATATTTGATGTTACATTTCTATATTTTGCATCGTTAGCCAACAGGTACGCTGCTGACAATACTGTGCGTGTAGAATCACAATAATGTTCAGGGTCTCTGCTCCCGCCGTACCTCCCCGTTCAATGTCAAAGTGATCAGAAAACAACGTTTCTGTTCCTCAGAAACTTTATACTTCCTCCAGAAGTCTGAGCGTCAAACAGAGCTCTTACGTCACGTTGTTGTTTACGTCACGTTGTTGTTTACGTCACGTTGTTGTTTACGGGCGTCATGTTCTCCAGAGATAATTGACATGTCTTATAAACGAGATCAGAGACACAGAAACTACTGTATTGTCCTCATCATGTAAACACCAGTCAGTCTGTTACGTGTGAACGAGCACCTTAATTGTTTAATTTAGAGACGGCTACAAAATGATTATTGAAATAAATGTAATCATAAATATACAAATGAATCTGCATGAGAAATAAATAAGATTTAGAAAACGGTAATAATATGTTTGCAGTGATACATCGAGGCACTGTTGAACCGTTTGTCTTTTATTTGACCTTATTTTTACAGTTACATAAATTAAGTGTTAAAATGTAAAGCAGCAGTGTCCTCCAGGGGGCGCTCTATGGACAGGTACCAATCTGCTACCATAGCAACACCTCGTTAGTTAATGAGATGGGCTCATTGTGGAGCTCTGTAATTGTTAAAGTGATTTATGTGTGTGTGTGTGTGTGTGTGTGTGTCAGTGTGATCCAGCTGGATTTGAACGCCCCCCCAGAGCCTCGTCACATCCTGTCCCGTCACTCTCTACCAATCACAGACCTGCACTGCGGCCTGATGGGAGCTCAGGCTCGCGTTGCCACCGCCTCCTTAGACCAGACCGTCAAGGTGAGGCTTTAACGAGACGTTTCTTAACGAGGTGGTTGTTGTTGTTGTTGTTGTTTCAGCTGATCTTAAAGCTGAGCTATTGAGGTTTGACTCGTTGTGCAATAGTTGTATCTCATCCT
Organism: Harpagifer antarcticus; assembly: GCA_902827135.1. Classification (NCBI taxonomy): domain Eukaryota; kingdom Metazoa; phylum Chordata; class Actinopteri; order Perciformes; family Harpagiferidae; genus Harpagifer; species Harpagifer antarcticus. The sequence continues at coordinate 61,233 of CADEHL010000360.1, forward strand.
CTGAGCTGAGTTTCCTGTCTGTTACAAACTGTAGACTTTTTTTAAATGTGTGGTTTTCCATTTTGAGGTTGGGTGAGTTGTTCTTAGCTTTAGCTGACTAGGCACACGTGTCAAACTCGAGGCCCGGGGGCCAAATCAGGGCCGTGGTGGATTTAATTTCGGCCCGCAGGATAATTTCTAATCACTATTAGATCTGGCCCTCCGGTATATCGCACCTTCACTCCATCCTGAGGGTCTCCTCCGCTCAGAGCCTGAGCCCAAACATTGATGACCTTGCACCCAAGATGAGATGCCAAGTATCTGAGCTAGCATCACAGAGCAGCACACTGAGTTCAAAGGATGCTTCCTTCTGCTCTCTCTCTCTCACGACAACAGGGCAGGTTTGGTTTCTCTTTGAGGGGAATAGTTTTGTTGAAGCTGTTGTTGGCCTGTGGGAAAATGTACTCATAAGAAATGACTCAGCAGATAGAGCCGTAAGAAATGAATGCACCTGATTATTTAATGTTTTTATAGGCAGTAATTGAAGCTTTGTTAGTTCCAGGTTTAATATGTGCAATAAGTTCATTTCAATAAGTTCTGCTATAAACATTGAACCAGTCCGGCCCTCCACTAGCACCCATTGTGTGTTTGAGTTTGACACCTAGGGACATTTAGTTTTTCACTCTGGCTTGTATTTGTTTTAATACACACACACACACACACACACACACACACACACACACACACACACACACACACACACACACACACACAGTTTTACAGAATACACATGCATCTGGAGAGGGTCAGAGCGAAGAGGCAGCCAGTCTCTGGGAGCGGTTGGGGGTTCGGTGCGTTGCTCAAAGGCACCTCGGCAGGGCCCAGGAGGTGAACTGGCACCACTCTAGCTACCAGATCGGTCGGGACTCGAAGCTGAGTTTCCCGTCTGTTAAAACCATGACATGTTATTGCTCTTTTATCCAAAGCGACTTACATACACTTCAATACTGTGGACCTGCCAATGGGAGACATGAAGGGTTAAGTGTCCTGCCCAGACACCTAGACGTGTTGACTTCAGGGTCTGGGATTGAACCAGTAACCCCTGATTTGGAGATCAGAGTACTGGCCACCAGAAATCTCTAAATGAGACGTTTTCTTAAAGAAGTGTTGTGCGTTGTTTCAGCCAATTATCAGCTGAGTCTCCTGTCTGAAAGTACACAGCAGAAAGTATTTCAATGTGATTTTGTTTTAATGAGGTTTCAGCTGTCCATCATCTGAGTCTCCAGTCTGTGAAACACCTCAGAGATTCTTTCCATCTGTTTCTTTATGAAGTGTTTTTGTGAGAGGATGAGAGGATGAGAGGATAGCTGAAAGGACAGGA
>CADEHL010000361.1:0-39282 GCA_902827135.1 Harpagifer antarcticus
ACCTGCTGCACCACCCACCCCTTCCCCCCACCTCACAGACCTGCTGCACACCACCACCCCTTCCCCCTACCTCACAGACCTGCTCTCCACACACCCCTTCCCCCCACCTCACAGACCTGCTGCACCACCACACCCCTTCCCCCTACCTCACAGACCTGTGCGCACCACACCCCTTCCCCTACCTCACTTCCTGCTGCACCACCACACCCCTTCCCCCTACCTCACAGACCTGCTGCACCACCACACCCTTCCCCCTACCTCACAGACCTGCTGCACCACCACACCCCTTCCCCCTACCTCACAGACCTGCTGCACCACCACACCCCTTCCCCCTACCTCACAGACCTGCTGCTCCACCACACCCCTTCCCCCTACCTCACTTCCTGCTGCACCACCACACCCCTTCCCCTACCTCACAGACCTGCTGCACCACCACACCCCTTCCCCCTACCTCACAGACCTGCTGCACCACCACACCCCTTCCCCCCACCTCACAGACCTGCTGCCACCACCACCACCCCTTCCCCCTACCTCACAGACCTGCTGCTCCACCACACCCCTTCCCCCCACCTCACAGACCTGCTGCACCAACCACAACCCCTTCCACCCTACCTCACAGACCTGCTGCTCCACCACACCCCTTCCCCACCTCACAGACCTGCTGCACCACCACACCCCTTCCCCCCTACCTCACAGACCTGCTGCACCACCACACCCCTTCCCCCCCTACCTCACTTCCTGCTGCACCACCATATATCTATACTAAAATAGATCTATAACAAGGTAATAATACAAATACTAGTTAAAATAGCTAAAATAACACTCCCAGGTAAAACTGGTTGGAACCGAGACCACGCAGAATTATGGTCTATATTCCACACGGGGGGAGGGGGCTTGTCCCCGAGTCAATCCGTCAGGACTCGCTGCCTCGTCTCTCCTAGGCTCCGCCTCTCGTCACTCCTCCACTCCTCCACACTGATGCTGCGGGGAGAGAGAGAGCCCTCAGTGGCGCAGGCGCTCATCAGCAATAACCCCACACAGACAAACCGCTGGGTTAGCCGGTTCCCTTTACTCGGCTGTTTAAGCGTTGTACGTGGTCTCCCCCGGGCCGATTGCTCCCAGCGTCTCTGCCGTCTTTCCTCTGCTCCTGGTTTCCTTTTTCTCGTTCGTTCCTCTCCTTGCACCTCCTCCTGCTCAGCTGTGTCTGATTGCTTAAAAACAAAATACCGTTCACTATCGGCCAATCATGCGCCATGGGGGGGTTTGTCCAGTCAGACGCAGCCGGTTTCAATAATGCCAAGAAACAAACACGATTCACAGGAACCACAGATCCTTCTCAAACCACACCTTAGATGTTGATTCAAACCAAACTTCAATAAATAAAAACATGCACGTTTAGGGATTTGAACAGAATGCTGCCACCCCGACATGTACAGGAGGCCAGGAACTTATACAAATGGCTTCCAGGCGACATCTCTCAAGCGTGCGTCAAGTATAAAGGTGGGAACTTCTGTTCTTATCCTTGGCTAGCTGGAAGGACATGGCGGACATCTTGGCCTGTGAGTAGGAGGGCAGGGAGAGGAGCTCAGAGCGGCCGCTCTTCAGGCACACTGAGCCGACCTGGAGGACCTGGACGCGCTCAGTCTGGAGGACCTGGAGGACCTGGACGTGCTCAGTCTGGAGGACCTGGAGGTCCTGGACGTGCTCAGTCTGGAGGACCTGGAGGACCTGGACGCACTCAGTCTGGAGGACCAGGACGCGCTCAGTCTGGAGGACCTGGAGGACCAGGACACGCTCAGTCTGGAGGACCTGGAGGTCCTGGACGTGCTCAGTCTGGAGGACCTGGACGCGCTCAGTCTGGAGGACCTGGAGGTCCTGGACGCACTCAGTCTGGAGGACCTGGAGGTCCTGGACGTGCTCAGTCTGGAGGACCTGGACGCGCTCAGTCTGGAGGACCTGGAGGACCTGGACGCGCTCAGTCTGGAGGACCTGGACGCGCTCAGTCTGGAGGACCTGGAGGTCCTGGACGCGCTCAGTCTGGAGGACCTGGAGGACCAGGACGCGCTCAGTCTGGAGGACCTGGAGGTCCTGGACGCGCTCAGTCAGGAGGACCTGGAGGTCCTGGACGCGCTCAGTCTGGAGGACCTGGAGGTCCTGGACGCGCTCAGTCTGGAGGACCTGGAGGTCCTGGACGCGCTCAGTCTGGAGGACCAGGACGCGCTCAGTCTGGAGGACCTGGAGGACCAGGACACGCTCAGTCTGGAGGACCTGGAGGACCAGGACACGCTCAGTCTGGAGGAGACGATAGAGGTTCAGTGAAAGAGTTCATAAAGCAAAGAGAACTGCTTCTTGGTTAGCTCGTTTAACTGCTGCTCACGGGTTTGGGCGATTACATTCAAATGTAATGAAGCTTGTGGTTACTTAGCTTTTACTAAAATACAACAGAGCACTTGAGGATATTCAAAATAAAAAGCATTGTTGCCAAGGGTTCTGTTTGTTTAGCGTCTTTTACCACATCCTATATTTCCTCTCTCTTAGCTGCCTTAGCAGATGTTCTCCCATTTCTTTGGCCACTGCTACTGCGGTGTTTTCCATCTCCTCTTGAAGCATAGGCTCCAGCATCTTGAGGAGTGGCCCAGCCTTGGAACCAGATACCTTTTTCTCCTCAGAAAGCTCAATGGTGGCATCATTGAATCCAGAGAGGCACCCACTTATGGTGGTGAACTCAGCAGAGGTCAGTGTGGTGATTTCCGTGTTCAAACTGGCTAATGCCGCACCAACTGGTTCTGAGGTCCACCAGACGTTGCAGCATGTGATAAGTGCTGTTCCAGCGGGTCTCCGCGTCTTGCAGGAGCTTCAGGCCTTCTAATTGCTTTTGCACCGATACAAGCTTCTCCTTTAAAATACAATTAAAGATGTATTTAATTGTCAAAGTAGAAGTAACATAAACATAGCAATATTACTATGTATGACTAACCAATGTTAGAAAGGTCAAAGCACATTAGCAAGAAAAACGGTCAATTCAAAACCTGCCGGTCAAAATGTCCCGATCAATCAGCCGGCGATATTATCACTTAATAGTTTGATTGGTGCTAGACCTAACACAATGAACTATTGTATCTACCTCTGGAGCAACCTAAGCTGGTTATAAATGTGTATTCTTCACGTTACTGGATTAGCTGCATGAGTCTGATACAGAAGAGAGGCTCCGTTCATTTCTCCCGTCTTATTATTCAAAGTTAATGTGTTCTTTTGAATAATGTAGTTCATTTGAATGTAATAATTATGTTGTTTGTTGAATCATTTATTGAAAAATGAATCTGAACTTTTCGATCTGTTACGATTATAAACTAAACGAGCACCGTGAACTGAGTTTTAAACATCAGCATATCCGGTCCTAGTCCGGTGATTACCGGTTAACGGAAACCCTACTACACAATTCTTATGATTATTGAAACATGACCGGTAAGTTTCAAATGTGTCCCGGCTAGGACATTTAGAAAAAAGAAGTGATTTTAGTTTTTCCAAAAGGTAAAATCGTTCATGACGCAGGTAATGCCAGTCGACAGATTGAATAAAGAGACGAGGAAACGTTAATTAAGTTCTCAAGGTAGCACAGATAGGTGCGAGCAAAATACAAGTATTTTAACATATACATGTAATGAAGTAGGAACCAGTAATAAATACAAAGTAAATATATATATTGTCTTATTAGAAATGACTGCGATGCAGAATTATTCATTGGGTGACATTTTCCTTTCCCAAATCCGTTGTTTGTATTGTGTGAATACTTTTCAGTCTGCATCTTATTGTATTCCCCCTCCCATTCTTTTAACTTCTGTCACTCTTCCTCACAGCTACAGTTAACTCACACACTGGAATATGTATTTTCACAGTATCATTCAACATCAAGGGAACCATGACAGACATTTAATTGAGAAGCAACCTGAAATGAACCGGAAACGCATTGGAGTGTGGCGCCCGCGTGTTAGCCCGTTAGCTGGATGGCTCGTCAGATGTAATTGACTTTCCACAGAGTCACTCTCATGTGATAGACTCATGCAGAGCAGCTTTGAGAAGAAGGAACCTGAGTCACAGGTAGAATGTCCTCGTAATGGAGCATACGAAGCTGAGGAAACAGTGAAGTCTGTGCCTCTGTCGCAGCAGTTCACTGAAGCGAGGGTTACAGACATTTTTTGTCCGTTACTTTGTATTGTTTATGCAATCTTTTTGTACTACTCATGAATGTTGCCAGTAATGATGCTATTCTTCAGAGGACACCTGTTATAGTTTGCACTTCTTATCTGCACTGTCACAATGTCGATATCCCTGCTGTGGGACGAAGACTATATTTCTGATTTGAGGCGTGTTCCTTGAGCAAATGCCTCCGTTCAACATACTGTCCCAAAACAACAGGACAAGGACTCGTGTACACGGCACACATTTGCAGATAGGGTCACCTGCCTCGGGTCACAAGGTTTCATAACATAATGATTTTGTGTTAAAGATGTTTCTTGGATATCTTTAGCCGACATGGTGACGGTAAGCTCTGGCTGTCCGTTTTATACAGATTTCAAATGCTGTTGCAAGCACATGTTTTTTTATCTTATTCAAATGTTTGACTGACTGGAAAAGCAGAATGGGATATCACCCGTTATTGGCAGCGTACACAATAAACAACCTACACAAAGGAATATGGATACGTGACATCACACATATACTTACAGAGCCAGTCTTCAAAAAGACATGTTCTTATGCTCACAACATAATGCATTTGGATGGGTTGAGGTTCTCCCTTAGGAAAGTTTGGGGCTCTCTGCTGGAACCGCTACCCCCGCGACCCGACCACGGATAAGCGGGAGAAGATGGATGGATGGATGGATCAGTACATTCATTCTGTTCTGAGAGATGCATATGCAGAGAAGGTAGGAATGAATCGCAAAGCTCTACTTTCCATTATTGATGTCATTAATCTGTCAAAGAGGAACATAGCACTGCGTGGCAACTGGACAGGACAAAGTGAAGACTCATTTCCTCACCTGGAAGTCTGCACTTGATCCCACACTGAAACATCACCTGGAGACAGCAGCAGTCCAGGGATTCAGAATGAATGAATTGCATGTTGTGAATCTGAGATTCGGGAGGACTTAGTAAAAGAAATTCAAAAAGCAGGTTCTTCACAGTCCTTGCAGATGAACCAATGGATGTGAGCGGGATAGAACAGCTGTCTATCTGCATTCGCTACATTAAGGAGTTCTTGGGTTTCTGTCCTCCTGCCAAACAAGATGCTGCTTCAATTACAGAAGCAATTCTCAATCTCGAAGTGGGGTCTCGAGATTGACTATCTCAGGGGACAGGGTTATGATGACGCCAGCGCGATGAAGCCATGCACTCAATCTTGTGTTAGTCCATGGATGTTCTGACATCCCCCTTGTTAGGAACACCATGGCTACCATTGAGAATGTAGCCGGGTTTTTCTCAGCATCTGCTGTCAGAAAACACATGTTACAAGAAGAACCAAGCGGAAGCATGGAAACACACTCAAGTGTCAAAAGGAAAACAGGGGGTATACCACTCATGTCAGACACACGCTGGGCTCCAGAGGGAAGACGGTGGTGCTTTCCTGGATCACTTCAAATCAGCCCACTCTGCACTCACAGGAATCAAGAACATCATCAAACTCAAACAAGGCTAACGTCCTTTGACACCGCTGTCACAACTAACACAATTCTAGGCTACATCCAGCTGTTGACTAAAGAGTTACAGTCACCTAATATTGACCTTATGACCGCATACAAAGAGGCCAGAGAGGTGGCTCAGGTCATCCGTACTCTAAGGAAGGATTCTGTGATATGTATGCAGTCCATAGAACTGGCAGCACCATAGATGTGGTTCCATCAAAAAAGCGAGTTACCAACAGGCAGCAAAACAGAGCGAACACACCCTCACAGTCAATCGAAGAACACTACAGACTAGTGGTGTAACGGTTCACAGAAGTCACGGTTCGGTTCGTACCTCGGTTCGGGGGTCACGGTTCGGTACGGGTTCGGTTCAACAAGGAAAAGCAAAGTCACAAATGCATAATTTTTTGTTGCTGTTATTTATTTTTAACAGTTGTGCAAGTTTTGGTATGAAAATAAGGAACTCTAACATTTAGAATCATTAACTGTATTACACAGTTAAAAACAAACACACACACAGTAACACACACACACACACACGGCCATATTATTTATAATGGCTGATGTCAAACTAAAAGGTTAAATAAGCTACAACTAAAAAGAATGTCTTGAACATATTAAAATAAATAATAAAGTGTTTGAATCACAATCAATAAAAGGCAATACAGAACTGTATAACATCTCCTGATGTCACAATATCAAATAAATACAATAATATAAAACAAAATAAAATGTGTACCTTTAGGAGCAATGTCTAACATGTGTAATTAGCTTGTGAGTGTGTGAGGCCATGATGCCTAAAGAAAGGTGCTCAAGCTTTACTCTAGTTTCAAGTTGTTCTTCAGAAAGATGAGTTTGTCTCCGTTGTCAGCAGTGAGGGCAGATCTGTTGGCGGTAACTATGGTAACTATGTCACCTGCCGTGGAGGAAGCGCTCTCGCTGGGACTGAGACTGACTCGGAGGTGATTGAGCATGTTGACGTGTTACCTCTAGCATACCGCACCGCTGTGGAACAACGCCGACACACCGTCCTCGATCCACAACTCGCACCCCATCATTGCTGTAGTCCACAGGGAACCCGACATGTTCCCACACAGCTGATTTAAAAGAAGCAGGTGGGTCTTCTAGCTCCTGTGTGTTGTGTGAACTCGCCATAGCTACTAACTGTTCTTCTTCATGTATTGTGTTCGTTTTGTTGTGTTCTTGTTCTTCATTTGTTATTTACGGGCGGCTGGCTTTTAGGCGCAATACCGCCCCCTGGATTATATATAGTGTAGTGCTGCCCTGAGGGACAGACTTTTTCCCAGTGGTAAAAAAAGGCGTATTCGCCGTGTGACTGCATGTGCCGAACCGTGACGTCCGAACCGTGACGGTACGGGACGAATACCGTTACACCCCTACTACAGACTCAATCTGTTGTGCCCTTTTGTTGACCATGGGACAAGCCAACTGAACACCAGGTGAACACTCTGAGCCAGCCATGCTTGCTACACACCTAATTCCATCAGCTTTGCCCAGACTCACACAAGACAAGCAAGAAAGGATGGTGTCATGGAACAGAGAAGACCTACCTCAGCCAGACTCCATTGACCAGGAGCTTCACAGATGGAAGGTAAAGGACCAACCTCCAACACTCCTGGTGTCGACGGCAAAAGACACATTGGATATGATAAATGTTCAATACTACCCCAACATCCACTGTATCACTCTCCATCTACCTCACACTTCCAGTGACCACCTGTTCATGTGAGAGGTCCTTCTCTGCCTTGAGGCGTTGAAGACCTGGCTGCGATCCAGCATTGGTAATGACAGGCCATCAGGACTTGCAATGATGCCTGTGCATAGGAACCGAGCACTGGATCCTGAACAGGTCCTCTGGGAGGCCTCTGGACACAGACGTATAGTTTTGGCATTTGATAGAAAATAGCGTGATGATGCTTAAAAATGTGGCACTTCAAGAAGTCTTAATCGAACCCAAAACATGATGCCACTGCCCTCACCACGAGAACATTAACGCAGACACAACAACACACACAAACACATGTACACAAAAACATACAATATTGATTTAAATAGTTTCTTAAATAATTTTGTTTACTTGAACAATTTATATTATACAATGTACCCGGCCTTGGTTGTAGAGATCTTAACCTAAGCACCGTCATCAATCTGCAGCACTTTGCTTAATGACCAAATACATACACAACTAATGATATCCCATCAGCCTCAGCTGTATTTTGAATAAAGTGCTAATTAGCAGATGTTAGCATGCTGACATTAGCATTTAGCTCAAAGCACAGCTGTGCCTACCCTGCAGTCACAGGAACACTAGGGCCAGCAAATCAGATGTTAAACACAATTATAATCCTACACATTAAGCTCAATAGTAATTAATCATGAATATAATATTTAGCAATATGGCTGCAGAGCAGAAGAGAAACCTATCAACGAAAGGAGCAGCAGGACAGACCGTTTGATGTAGATGTGAACATCAAGATAACTCCAATTCTTTAAGATAACATTTGGTTTTGATTCAAGAAGATCTGAAATGTATTTTGGACTGAGAATATCGAGTGATTTGCAAACAAAAAGGGACTTCCAGTCCAGGTGCAAGTTAAAAAATAAAACGTTTTTACTTACTAACACGAGCACATGCTCTACGAGTCATTTGTTCACATTATCGAACATTCATTAAACATAAAATATCAAAACGACACGCTTGACCTTTAGTCAAGTTCATATTTCATAAATGACAGGTTGTTGAAAGTGGAAATAATATACTACAATATATAAAGTGATTTTGCAAAGTTATCCAGGATCATGTGTACACACTAGCTGCACCAGCCATGATGGTTCTCTTGGTTCTTGCTGGGAGCTTTGGCGCCGGTGTTTTCAATAAGCTGAAGCTGTTTAAATTGGCAACAACACAAAGTGCACACTATACTAAACAGAAATGTGTTTACACAATGTCATGCCGAGTGAGCACACACTACAGGACATGTCAGATGTGCTGCCTTTTCCAACAGGCTCCAGTGTGATGTCTGGCCATTACACCGTGCTTATCCCACTGACTTTCAGCTGATTCACATCATTTCTGCCTCCGGAAAATCACTTTGCACAACTCAAACTCCAATCTGCATTTACACCAATGAGCGCAGCGTCACGGACTCCGGCATGAGTTGAAATGGGGCGTGATCTGCAGCCACTTAACTGCTTCAGACGCGAACACACACTAAACTGCTTCAGACGCGAACACACACTAAACTGCTTCAGACGCGAACACACACTAAACTGCTTCAGACGCGAACACACACTAAACTGCTTCAGACGCGAACACACACTTAACTGCTTCAGACGCGAACACACACTAAACTGCTTCAGACGCGAACACACACTTAACTGCTTCAGACGCGAACACACACTAAACTGCTTCAGACGCGAACACACACTTAACTGCTTCAGACGCGAACACACACTAAACTGCTTCAGACGCGAACACACACTAAACTGCTTCAGACGCGAACACACACTAACTGCTTCAGACGCAAACACACACTAAACTGCTTCAGACGCGAACACACACTTAACTGCTTCAGACGCGAACACACACTAAACTGCTTCAGACGCGAACACACACTTAACTGCTTCAGACGCAAACACACACTTAACTGCTTCAGACGCGAACACACACTAAACTGCTTCAGACGCGAACACACACTAAACTGCTTCAGACGCGAACACACACTTAACTGCTTCAGACGCGAACACACACTAAACTGCTTCAGACGCGAACACACACTTACTGCTTCAGACGCGAACACACACTAAACTGCTTCAGACGCGAACACACACTAAACTGCTTCAGACGCGAACACACACTTAACTGCTTCAGACGCGAACCACACACTTAACTGCTTCAGACGCGAAACACACACTAAACTGCTTCAGACGCGAACACACACTTAACTGCTTCAGACGCGAACACACACTAAACTGCTTCAGACGCGAACACACACTAAACTGCTTCAGACGCGAACACACACTTAACTGCTTCAGACGCGAACACACACTTAACTGCTTCAGACGCGAACACACACTAAACTGCTTCAGACGCGAACACACACTAAACTGCTTCAGACGCGAACACACACTTAACTGCTTCAGACGCAAACACACACTTAACTGCTTCAGACGCAAACACACACTTAACTGCTTCAGACGCAAACACACACTTAACTGCTTCAGACGCAAACACACACTTAACTGCTTCAGACGCGAACACACACTTAACTGCTTCAGACGCGAACACACACTTAACTGCTTCAGACGCGAACACACACTAAACTGCTTCAGACGCAAACACACACTAAACTGCTTCAGACGCAAACACACACTAAACTGCTTCAGACGCAAACACACACTAAACTGCTTCAGACGCAAACACACACTAAACTGCTTCAGACGCGAACACACACTTACTGCTTCAGACGCAAACACACACTTAACTGCTTCAGACGCGAACACACACTAAACTGCTTCAGACGCGAACACACACTTAACTGCTTCAGACGCGAACACAAACTAAACTGCTTCAGACGCAAACACACACTAAACTGCTTCAGACGCGAACACACACTAAACTGCTTCAGACGCAAACACACACTAAACTGCTTCAGACGCGAACACACACTTAACTGCTTCAGACGCGAACACACACTAACTGCTTCAGACGCAAACACACACTAAACTGCTTCAGACGCAAACACACACTTAACTGCTTCAGACGCAAACACACACTAACTGCTTCAGACGCGAACACACACTTAACTGCTTCAGACGCAAACACACACTAAACTGCTTCAGACGCAAACACACACTAAACTGCTTCAGACGCGAACACACACTTAACTGCTTCAGACGCGAACACACACTAAACTGCTTCAGACGCGAACACACACTTAACTGCTTCAGACGCAAACACACACTAAACTGCTTCAGACGCAAACACACACTAAACTGCTTCAGACGCGAACACACACTAAACTGCTTCAGACGCGAACACACACTTAACTGCTTCAGACGCGAACACACACTAAACTGCTTCAGACGCGAACACACACTAAACTGCTTCAGACGCAAACACACACTAAACTGCTTCAGACGCGAACACACACTTAACTGCTTCAGACGCGAACACACACTAAACTGCTTCAGACGCAAACACACACTTAACTGCTTCAGACGCGAACACACACTTAACTGCTTCAGACGCGAACACACACTAAACTGCTTCAGACGCAAACACACACTTAACTGCTTCAGACGCGAACACACACTTAACTGCTTCAGACGCGAACACACACTTAACTGCTTCAGACGCGAACACACACTAAACTGCTTCAGACGCAAACACACACTTAACTGCTTCAGACGCGAACACACACTTAACTGCTTCAGACGCGAACACACACTAAACTGCTTCAGACGCAAACACACACTAAACTGCTTCAGACGCGAACACACACTTAACTGCTTCAGACGCGAACACACACTAAACTGCTTCAGACGCAAACACACACTTAACTGCTTCAGACGCGAACACACACTTAACTGCTTCAGACGCGAACACACACTTAACTGCTTCAGACGCAAACACACACTAAACTGCTTCAGACGCAAACACACACTAAACTGCTTCAGACGCAAACACACACTAAACTGCTTCAGACGCAAACACACACTAAACTGCTTCAGACGCGAACACACACTTACTGCTTCAGACGCAAACACACACTTAACTGCTTCAGACGCGAACACACACTAAACTGCTTCAGACGCGAACACACACTTAACTGCTTCAGACGCGAACACAAACTAAACTGCTTCAGACGCAAACACACACTAAACTGCTTCAGACGCGAACACACACTAAACTGCTTCAGACGCAAACACACACTAAACTGCTTCAGACGCGAACACACACTTAACTGCTTCAGACGCGAACACACACTAACTGCTTCAGACGCAAACACACACTAAACTGCTTCAGACGCAAACACACACTTAACTGCTTCAGACGCAAACACACACTAACTGCTTCAGACGCGAACACACACTTAACTGCTTCAGACGCAAACACACACTAAACTGCTTCAGACGCAAACACACACTAAACTGCTTCAGACGCGAACACACACTTAACTGCTTCAGACGCAAACACACACTTAACTGCTTCAGACGCAAACACACACTAAACTGCTTCAGACGCAAACACACACTAAACTGCTTCAGACGCGAACACACACTAAACTGCTTCAGATGCGAACACACACTAAACTGCTTCAGACGCAAACACACACTAAACTGCTTCAGACGCAAACACACACTAAACTGCTTCAGACGCGAACACACACTAAACTGCTTCAGACGCAAACACACACTAAACTGCCTCAGACGCAAACACACACTAAACTGCTTCAGACGCAAACACACACTAAACTGCTTCAGACGCGAACACACACTAAACTGCCTCAGACGCAAACACACACTAAACTGCCTCAGACGCGAACACACACTAACTGCTTCAGACGCGAACACACACTAACTGCTTCAGACGCGAACACACACTAAACTGCTTCAGACGCAAACACACACTTAACTGCTTCAGACGCGAACACACACTTAACTGCTTCAGACGCGAACAACACACACTTAACTGCTTCAGACGCAAACACACACTAACTGCCTCAGACGCGAAACACACACTTAACTGCTTCAGACGCGAACACACACTTAACTGCTTCAGACGCGAACACACACTTAACTGCTTCAGCGAACACCTTACTGCTTCAGACGCGAACACACACTAAACTGCTTCAGACGCGAACACACACTAAACTGCTTCAGACGCGAACACACACTAAACTGCTTCAGACGCGAACACACACTAAACTGCTTCAGACGCGAACACACACTAAACTGCTTCAGACGCGAACACACACTTAACTGCTTCAGACGCGAACACACACTTAACTGCTTCAGACGCGAACACACACTTAACTGCTTCAGACGCGAATACACACTTAACTGCTTCAGACGCAAACACACACTTAACTGCTTCAGACGCGAACACACACTTAACTGCTTCAGACGCGAACACACACTTAATGCTTCCAGTGAGAAGAAAATACGGGTCCTGATCCGTATTTCAGTGAAATTGTTTGAGCACAATTGCTCTGCAGTGGATGTGAGCAGAACTGGTAGCTTAAAGGGCTTATAGGCTTCATAACCATGTTTTCACAGCCAAGCCAGCGCCGCACCTGAGAGGCTAATGTGACCGAAGGAGCTGGATTTAGGAAGTATTGACGCAAACACATCAAAGAAGGTTTTCTTGACTTCTGTCAGCAAGGAGAAATATAGCCAAGGCTCTCTCTCTGGGCGCCTTTCATAGCATTACTCGTGTTGAGCTGAACAATGTGTATGCTGCTTGATGCTATGAACAAGTGCTCTGCCAAAGAAAGTAGAAGAGGATGAGAAGAGGACAAAGACAAATCTAAATTGTGTGCAGAAGGTGACCGTCCCTTAAGAGTAAAAGATGCATCTTGCAGGAGTTTTACTCTTTGGAAATAATAACAAAACATATGCTATATGTTTTTTTTCAAATATATGACCTGTGTGTCGTCAAATGTTAGTTATTTTGTCATATTCTGTACTTACCTCTTGTCTCATTTCAGGCCCTGTTTCTTCCTCCATCGTCAGCGTCTGTCTCTGCTCTGATTGTTCCCACCTGTTCACGCTCACCTCGTGTTCAGATAGTCCTGTCTCTGCCCTGATTGTTCCCACTCACCTCGTGTTCAGATAGTCCTGTCTCTGCCCTGATTGTTTCCACCTGTTCCCACTCACCTCGTGTTCAAATAGTCCTGTCTCTCCCTGATTGTTTCCACCTGTTCCCACTCACCTCGTGTTCAAATAGTCCTGGCTCTGCCCTGATTGTTTCCACTCACCTTGTGTTCAAATAGTCCTGTCTCTGCCCTGATTGTTTCCACCTGTTCCCACTCACCTCGTGTTCAGATAGTCCTGTCTCTCCCTGCTTGTTCCCACTCACCTCGTGTTCAGGTAGTCCTGTCTCTGCCCTGATTGTTCCCACTCACCTCATGTTCAAATAGTCCTGTCTCTCCCTGCTTGTTCCCACTCACCTCGTGTTCAGGTAGTCCTGTCTCTGCCCTGATTGTTCCCACTCACCTCGTGTTCAAATAGTCCTGGCTCTGCCCTGATTGTTCCCACTCACCTCGTGTTCAGATAGTCCTGTCTCTGCCCTGATTGTTTCCACCTGTTCCCACTCACCTCGTGTTCAGATAGTCCTGTCTCTGCCCTGATTGTTTCCACCTGTTCCCACTCACCTCGTGTTCAGATAGTCCTGTCTCTCCCCTGATTGTTTTCCACCTGTTCCCACTCACCTCGTGTTCAGATAGTCCTGTCTCTGCTCTGATTGTTCCCACTCACCTCGTGTTCAGATAGTCCTGTCTCTGCCCTGATTGTTTCCACCTGTTCCCACTCACCTCATGTTCAGATAGTCCTGTCTCTGCCCTGATTGTTTCCACCTGTTCCCACTCACCTCGTGTTCAGATAGTCCTGTCTCTGCCCTGATTGTTTCCACCTGTTCCCACTCACCTCGTGTTCAAATAGTCCTGTCTCTCCCCTGATTGTTTCCACCTGCTCCCACTCACCTCGTGTTCAGATAGTTCTGTCTCTGCCCTGATTGTTTCCACCTGTTCCCACTCACCTCGTGTTCAGAAAGTCCTGTCTCTGCCCTGATTGTTTCCACCTGTTCCCACTCACCTCGTGTTCAGATAGTCCTGTCTCTCCCCTGATTGTTTCCACCTGTTCCCACTCACCTCGTGTTCAGATAGTCCTGTCTCTGCCCTGATTGTTCCCACCTGTTCCCACTCACCTCGTGTTCAGATAGTCCTGTCTCTGCCCTGATTGTTCCCACTCACCTCATGTTCAAATAGTCCTGTCTCTGCCCTGATTGTTTCCACCTGTTCCCACTCACCTCGTGTTCAGATAGTCCTGTCTCTGCCCTGATTGTTCCCACTCACCTCGTGTTCAAATAGTCCTGTCTCTGCCCTGATTGTTTCCACCTGTTCCCACTCACCTCCTGTTCAGATAGTCCTGTCTCTGCCCTGATTGTTTCCACCTGTTCCCACTCACCTCATGTTCAGATAGTCCTGTCTCTGCCCTGATTGTTTCCACCTGTTCCCACTCACCTCGTGTTCAGATAGTCCTGTCTCTGCCCTGATTGTTCCCACCTGTTCCCACTCACCTCGTGTTCAGATAGTCCTGTCTCTGCCCTGATTGTTTCCACCTGTTCCCACTCACCTCGTGTTCAAATAGTCCTGTCTCTCCCCTGATTGTTTCCACCTGTTCCCACTCACCTCATGTTCAGATAGTCCTGTCTCTCCCCTGATTGTTTCCACCTGTTCCCACTCACCTCGTGTTCAGATAGTCCTGTCTCTGCCCTGATTGTTCCCACCTGTTCCCACTCACCTCGTGATCAGATAGTCCTGTCTCTGCCCTGATTGTTCCCACTCACCTCGTGTTCAAATAGTCCTGTCTCTGCCCTGATTGTTTCCACCTGTTCCCACTCACCTCGTGTTCAGATAGTCCTGTCTCTGCCCTGATTGTTCCCACTCACCTCGTGTTCAAATAGTCCTGTCTCTGCCCTGATTGTTTCCACCTGTTCCCACTCACCTCGTGTTCAGATAGTCCTGTCTCTGCCCTGATTGTTTCCACCTGTTCCCACTCACCTCGTGTTCAGATAGTCCTGTCTCTGCCCTGATTGTTTCCACCTGTTCCCACTCACCTCATGTTCAAATAGTCCTGTCTCTCCCCTGATTGTTTCCACCTGTTCCCACTCACCTCATGTCCAGATAGTCCTGTCTCTGCCCTGATTGTTTCCACTCACCTTGTGTTCAAATAGTCCTGTCTCTCCCTGCTTGTTCCCACTCACTTCGTGTTCAAATAGTCCTGGCTCTGCCCTGATTGTTCCCACTCACCTCGTGTTCAGATAGTCCTGTCTCTGCCCTGATTGTTCCCACCTGTCCCCACTCACCTCGTGTTCAGATAGTCCTGTCTCTGCCCTGATTGTTTCCACCTGTTCCCACTCACCTCGTGTTCAGATAGTCCTGTCTCTGCCCTGATTGTTTCCACCTGTTCCCACTCACCTCGTGTTCAGAAAGTCCTGTCTCTGCCCTGATTGTTTCCACCTGTTCCCACTCACCTCGTGTTCAGATAGTCCTGTCTCTCCCCTGATTGTTTCCACCTGTTCCCACTCACCTCGTGTTCAGATAGTCCTGTCTCTGCCCTGATTGTTTCCACCTGTTCCCACTCACCTCGTGTTCAGATAGTCCTGTCTCTGCCCTGATTGTTCCCACTCACCTCGTGTTCAGATAGTCCTGTCTCTGCCCTGATTGTTCCCACCTGTCCCCACTCACCTCGTGTTCAGATAGTCCTGTCTCTGCCCTGATTGTTTCCACCTGTTCCCACTCACCTCGTGTTCAGATAGTCCTGTCTCTGCCCTGATTGTTTCCACCTGTTCCCACTCACCTCGTGTTCAGAAAGTCCTGTCTCTGCCCTGATTGTTTCCACCTGTTCCCACTCACCTCATGTTCAGATAGTCCTGTCTCTCCCCTGATTGTTTCCACCTGTTCCCACTCACCTCGTGTTCAGATAGTCCTGTCTCTGCCCTGATTGTTTCCACCTGTTCCCACTCACCTCGTGTTCAGATAGTCCTGTCTCTGCCCTGATTGTTTCCACCTGTTCCCACTCACCTCGTGTTCAGATAGTCCTGTCTCTGCCCTGATTGTTCCCACTCACCTCGTGTTCAGATAGTCCTGTCTCTGCCCTGATTGTTTCCACATGTTCCCACTCACCTCGTGTTCAGATAGTCCTGTCTCTGCCCTGATTGTTTCCACATGTTCCCACTCACCTCGTGTTCAGATAGTCCTGTCTCTGCCCTGATTGTTTCCACATGTTCCCACTCACCTCGTGTTCAGATAGTCCTGTCTCTGCCCTGATTGTTCCCACTCACCTCGTGTTCAGATAGTCCTGTCTCTCCCCTGATTGTTTCCACCTGTTCCCACTCACCTCGTGTTCAAATAGTCCTGTCTCTCCCTGATTGTTTCCACCTGTTCCCACTCACCTCGTGTTCAGATAGTCCTGTCTCTGCCCTGATTGTTTCCACCTGTTCCCACTCACCTCGTGTTCAGATAGTCCTGTCTCTGCCCTGATTGTTCCCACTCACCTCGTGTTCAGATAGTCCTGTCTCTGCCCTGATTGTTCCCACTCACCTCGTGTTCAGATAGTCCTGTCTCTGCCCTGATTGTTCCCACCTGTTCCCACTCACCTCGTGTTCAAATAGTCCTGTCTCTGCCCTGATTGTTTCCACTCACCTCGTGTTCAGATAGTCCTGTCTCTGCCCTGATTGTTCACACACTCACCTCGTGTTCAGATAGTCCTGTCTCTGCCCTGATTGTTTCCACCTGTTCCCACTCACCTCGTGTTCAAATAGTCCTGTCTCTGCCCTGATTGTTCCCACTCACCTCGTGTTCAGATAGTCCTGTCTCTGCCCTGATTGTTCCCACCTGTTCCCACTCACCTCATGTTCAGATAGTTTTGTCTCTGCCCTGATTGTTCCCACCTGTTCCCACTCACCTCGTGTTCAGATAGTTCTGTCTCTGCCCTGATTGTTCCCACCTGTTCCCACTCACCTCGTGTTCAAATAGTTCTGTCTCTGCCCTGATTGTTCCCACCTGTTCCCACTCACCTCGTGTTCAGATAGTCCTGTCTCTGCCCTGATTGTTTCCACATGTTACCACTCACCTCGTGTTCAGATAGTCCTGTCTCTGCCCTGATTGTTTCCACATGTTCCCACTCACCTCGTGTTCAGATAGTCCTGTCTCTGCCCTGATTGTTCCCACTCACCTCGTGTTCAGATAGTCCTGTCTCTCCCCTGATTGTTTCCACATGTTCCCACTCACCTCATGTTCAGATATTCCTGTCTCTCCCCTGATTGTTTCCACCTGTTCCCACTCACCTCGTGTTCAAATAGTCCTGTCTCTCCCCTGATTGTTTCCACCTGTTCCCACTCACCTCGTGTTCAGATAGTCCTGTCTCTGCCCTGATTGTTTCCACCTGTTCCCACTCACCTCGTGTTCAGATAGTCCTGTCTCTGCCCTGATTGTTCCCACTCACCTCGTGTTCAGATAGTCCTGTCTCTGCCCTGATTGTTCCCACTCACCTCGTGTTCAGATAGTCCTGTCTCTGCCCTGATTGTTCCCACCTGTTCCCACTCACCTCGTGTTCAAATAGTCCTGTCTCTGCCCTGATTGTTTCCACTCACCTCGTGTTCAGATAGTCCTGTCTCTGCCCTGATTGTTCACACACTCACCTCGTGTTCAGATAGTCCTGTCTCTGCCCTGATTGTTTCCACCTGTTCCCACTCACCTCGTGTTCAAATAGTCCTGTCTCTGCCCTGATTGTTCCCACTCACCTCGTGTTCAGATAGTCCTGTCTCTGCCCTGATTGTTCCCACCTGTTCCCACTCACCTCATGTTCAGATAGTTTTGTCTCTGCCCTGATTGTTCCCACCTGTTCCCACTCACCTCGTGTTCAGATAGTTCTGTCTCTGCCCTGATTGTTCCCACCTGTTCCCACTCACCTCGTGTTCAAATAGTTCTGTCTCTGCCCTGATTGTTCCCACCTGTTCCCACTCACCTCGTGTTCAAATAGTCCTGTCTCTGCCCTGATTGTTTCCACCTGTTCCCACTCCTCGTTAGTTTCCTCTGGCCTGGGGGACGATAAGATGATTATAGCAATAAGAATGAAAAACAGGTCCAGGTCCAGGTCACACAAGGATATAAGAACAACATGTATAAACAGAACAGTAAGGATGAACTAAAGGAAGTTCTGGCCCTCGATGTTTACAATGATTGTGAAAGTGAATTACATTATGTCCAGCCTGTTGATAATGAATATAAATATATGTATAGGATGTCACACACAATTGTACTAGCTAGTTACTTTACTTGTAACAGAGTATTTCCTCACGTGGTATAGCTTATTTTAATTAATGACGATGGATGATCTAAAGTTTAAAAAAGGTTACAATTCCAGTCATTTTGCCTATTTCTTACCTAGAACCACGCGCTGCGGTGTCGCGCTGGCACTCGACGTTGGGGTCTGTGGTCGAGTTGGTCGAGTTGGGGTCTGTGGTCGAGTTGGTCGAGTTGGGGTCTGTGGTCGAGTTGGTAGAGTTGGGGTCTGTGGTCGAGTTGGTCGAGTTGGGGTCTGTGGTCGAGTTGGTCGAGTTGGGGTCTGTGGTCGAGTTGGGGTCTGTGGTCGAGTTGGTCGAGTTGGGGTCTGTGGTCGAGTTGGGGTCTGTGGTCGAGTTGGGGTCTGTGGTCGAGTTGGTCGAGTTGGGGTCTGTGGTCGAGTTGGGGTCTGTGGTCGAGTTGGGGTCTGTGGTCGAGTTGGGGTCTGTGGTCGAGTTGGTCGAGTTGGTCGAGTTGGGGTCTGGGGTCGAGTTGGGGTCTGTGGTCGAGTTGGTCGAGTTGGGGTCTGTGGTCGAGTTGGTCGAGTTGGGGTCTGTGGTCGAGTTGGGGTCTGTGGTCGAGTTGGGGTCTGTGGTCGAGTTGGTCGAGTTGGGGTCTGTGGTCGAGTTGGTCGAGTTGGGGTCTGTGGTCGAGTTGGGGTCTGTGGTCGAGTTGGTCGAGTTGGGGTCTGTGGTCGAGTTGGTCGAGTTGGGGTCTGTGGTCGAGTTGGTCGAGTTGGGGTCTGTGGTCGAGTTGGGGTCTGTGGTCGAGTTGGTCGAGTTGGGGTCTGTGGTCGAGTTGGTCGAGTTGGGGTCTGTTCTTCGGTTGATATTGAGGACAAAACACTGCCATCCCCCGTTTGACTGATCCTCCTCGTTAGTCCCAATGGCATCATCTAGAACAGCAACATGACTTGTTAATTTCACAAACTACTGCAGCACAATACTAAATAGCAACAACAACTCTAGAAAGGGAAAACTGAACGTAAACAATAGCTCTAGCTAATGCTATCTGCCTGCTAGCTATGTAGCTCTTCGGGGCTCCATAAAAGAGACTTGTTTGTTAGAAGTGAGCTTTAGAACAGATAGGGACACAACGCTTTCAAGCCAATAACAGAGCGTTAGCAAAGACGTACCATGCAGGGACTCAAGTAACACAGTTGCAGAGTCCAGGCCTCCCAACGTTAGCCGGTCTATGGCCGTAAATAGCGTCCAACAGGTGGAACCACTTCCAGTTGTTCCTACCCGCACCACTCGTGCCGTTGTTATCCTTGACTAGGCGATATTCACTCTTCAACTTTTTTTCCCTACACTGCAGGAAAGTCCTTGAAAATCCGCGTTCGGACGTCAGTGCAGACACCTCCTGAAACACTTTTAAATGGCCAGTTGTTCCGTCGAGCTCCCGCTGGATTTTCTCGTCCGCTATCAGATGGAGGAACGTCGTTACTTCTTCGACTGACAACGGCGTGCTTTTTCTTGCCATTTTTGTAGCTCCTCTGTTTACAAAAATGCTGCAAGCTTCGCTAGATATATGCGACGTTAGGGATTATCTCGCGCGTAACGATTGTGACGATTCTCTCTGACCAGTCGACAGTGTTGACGTCACTAGTTTAGCATACTCAGCCCTGGTTGTTGGCCCGGAAAGAACCTCGATTTTATGGGGCCAGAAAATCTGGAAATTGTACCCGCTAGCCGGTACTACGCTAAGTGGAAACGCAACCAAAAACGGGCCGGGCACGGCTCGGCACGCTTAAAGCGAGATCCACGCTGTAGTGAAAATGCGCCATTACTTAGCCATGTAAAGTTAATGTACTTAAAATACTTTGCCTACTTTGGTTGGTTGGATGCTTCATCTATCTGTCGAACAAGCAACCATTGTTAACTTAGCGAACCAGTCTGTTCCGTTCTGAATGCAGTTGCTACTTAGCTGATAGCTTGTTAGTTTAGCTAACAAACCGTTCTCGTGAACAAAACAGCTGCAGTGTTTGTTGATCAAATGTAGTTTAAACGTTGATAAGCTGTGTGCTAGGCAGAGGAAAACGGTTGCTGCATTGCTCCTCTTGTAGGCTGCGATTAGCTCGGTGCTAACTTGTTGCTAGCTTCTTGCTGCAGTAAGTGGTGCTGGTTTGGGGGTTAACCCACCTCTGTAGCCCGCTGCTGTCCCTTCTTGACAGTGCCCCCCGGCACACTTCACTTCTAGCACCACTAGCCCAATCTGCCATTCTCAAGTTGTATTGAGAGTATTGTAGGCACCAGTGCTGTGTCTCAATATAGCTATACTTTTACACTCTCTTTAGAGCTGGACATATATCATACAAGAACACGCCAGTGGTGGCATCGAAAGGACAGTGTGACAGACTCCAGCATCAAATGCACCCCCAAAGATCCAACCTGGGAATACTGGGAACATATTGAACAATGTTTCCCCACACAGGTACAATAACAGGGTCTTTGACATGATTTTCTAATTGTTCATAGTATTTACTCCAAGTGAAAATAATATAATACTTATATAGGACTCTAAGCTATAATGGATGTCTCTCCATGCTTTATACTAGGACACATTCATTTGCAATACATTAGGTATGGAAGTGCAGCGCAGGTCAGTTGCTATGGCGCTGCAGAGGTGTGTCTGAATGTCTGCTGAGAGCATCTGGCTGAGTTGGTGGCAGTAATTGCTGCCCAGAGAACGTTTAGTCTTGAGTACATGCTAAAATATGCGGACGGCACTTTTCCTTTTAGTACTTAGTAGACCCATTTGGAAATGAAAAAATATAAAAGATTTGTGAAACGGGCATTTCACCAGCTTTAAAGTCTGCCAAAACTATTTGATATCACCGATTTAAAACAATGTGAGCAAATATAACAAGTCGGAATCTGATTATTAGCAGTATGCAGTATGCAGACAGACTGCAGTCTGCATACTGCTGCAGTCTGCATACTATGCAGACTGCTGCAGTATGCAGTATGCAGACAGACTGCAGTCTGCATACTGCTGCAGTCTGCATACTATGCATACTGCTGCAGTCTGCATAGTATGCAGACTGCAGCAGTATGCAGACTGAGTATTTGTGTTCAACATGTAAGAAGTAGAAAGTACAGGTATTTGTGTTCAACATGTGAGAAGTAGAAAGTACAGGTATTTGTGTTCAACATGTAAGAAGTAGAAAGTACAGGTATTTGGGTTCAACATGTAAGAAGTAGAAAGTACAGGTATTTGGGTTCAACATGTAAGAAGTAGAAAGTACAGGTATTTGGGTTCAACATGTAAGAAGTAGAAAGTACAGGTATTTGAGTTCAACATGTAAGAAGTAGAAAGTACAGGTATTTGGGTTCAACATGAGAGAAGTAGAAAGTACAGGTATTTGTGTTCAACATGTAAGAAGTAGAAAGTTCAGGTATTTGTGTTCAACATGTAGGAAGTAGAAAGTACAGGTATTTGGGTTCAACATGTAAGAAGTAGAAAGTACAGGTATTTGTGTTCAACATGTGAGAAGTAGAAAGTACAGGTATTTGGGTTCAACATGTAAGAAGTAGAAAGTACAGGTATTTGAGTTCAACATGTAAGAAGTAGAAAGTACAGGTATTTGAGTTCAACATGTAAGAAGTAGAAAGTACAGGTATTTGGGTTCAACATGTAAGAAGTAGAAAGTACAGGTATTTGAGTTCAACATGTAGGAAGTAGAAAGTACAGGTATTTCTGTTCAACATGTAAGAAGTAGAAAGTTCAGGTATTTGGGTTCAACATGTAAGAAGTAGAAAGTACAGGTATTTCTGTTCAACATGTAAGAAGTAGAAAGTTCAGGTATTTCTGTTCAACATGTAAGAAGTAGAAAGTTCAGGTATTTGAGTTCAACATGTAAGACGTAGAAAGTACAGGTATTTGTGTTCAACATGTAAGAAGTAGAAAGTACAGGTATTTGGGTTCAACATGTAAGAAGTAGAAAGTACAGGTATTTGGGTTCAACATGTAAGAAGTAGAAAGTACAGGTATTTGGGTTCAACATGTAAGAAGTAGAAAATACAGGTATTTGAGTTCAACATGTAAGAAGTAGAAAGTACAGGTATTTGAGTTCAACATGTGAGAAGTAGAAAGTACAGGTATTTGAGTACAACATGTGAGAAGTAGAAAGTACAGGTATTTGAGTTCAACATGTGAGAAGTAGAAAGTACAGGTATTTGAGTTCAACATGTGAGAAGTAGAAAGTACAGGTATTTGGGTTCAACATGTAAGAAGCAGAAAGTACAGGTATTTGAGTTCAACATGTAAGAAGTAGAAAGTACAGGTATTTGAGTTCAACATGTAAGAAGTAGAAAGTACAGGTATTTGAGTTCAACATGTAAGAAATAGAAAGTACAGGTATTTGAGTTCAACATGTAAGAAGCAGAAAGTACAGGTATTTGGGTTCAACATGTAAGAAGTAGAAAGTACAGGTATTTGGGTTCAACATGAGAGAAGTAGAAAGTACAGGTATTTGGGTTCAACATGTAAGAAGTAGAAAGTACAGGTATTTGAGTTCAACATGTAAGAAGTAGAAAGTACAGGTATTTGAGTTCAACATGTGAGAAGTAGAAAGTACAGGTATTTGGGTTCAACATGTAAGAAGTAGAAAGTACAGGTATTTGGGTTCAACATGTAAGAAGTAGAAAGTACAGGTATTTGAGTTCAACATGTGAGAAGTAGAAAGTACAGGTATTTGGGTTCAACATGTAAGAAGTAGAAGTACAGGTATTTGAGTTCAACATGTAAGAAGTAGAAAGTACAGGTATTTGGGTTCAACATGTAAGAAGTAGAAAGTACAGGTATTTGAGTTCAACATGTGAGAAGTAGAAAGTACAGGTATTTGAGTTCAACATGTGAGAAGTAGAAAGTACAGGTATTTGGGTTCAACATGTAAGAAGTAGAAAGTACAGGTATTTGAGTTCAACATGTAAGAAGTAGAAAGTACAGGTATTTGGGTTCAACATGTAAGAAGTCGAAAGTACAGGTATTTGAGTTCAACATGTGAGAAGTAGAAAGTACAGGTATTTGAGTTCAACATGTGAGAAGTAGAAAGTACAGGTATTTGGGTTCAACATGTAAGAAGTAGAAAGTACAGGTATTTGTGTTCAACATGTAAGAAGTAGAAAGTACAGGTATTTGAGTTCAACATGTAAGAAGTAGAAAGTACAGGTATTTGAGTTCAACATGTAAGAAGTAGAAAGTACAGGTATTTGTGTTCAACATGTAAGAAGTAGAAAGTTCAGGTATTTGGGTTCAACATGTAAGAAGTAGAAAGTACAGGTATTTGGGTTCAACATGTAAGAAGTAGAAAGTACAGGTATTTGGGTTCAACATGTAAGAAGTACAAAGTACAGGTATTTGAGTACAACATGTGAGAAGTAGAAAGTACAGGTATTTGGGTTCAACATGTAAGAAGTAGAAAGTACAGGTATTTGGGTTCAACATGTGAGAAGTAGAAAGTACAGGTATTTGAGTTCAACATGTAAGAAGTAGAAAGTTCAGGTATTTGAGTTCAACATGTGAGAAGTAGAAAGTACAGGTATTTGGGTTCAACATGTAAGAAGTAGAAAGTACAGGTATTTGAGTTCAACATGTAAGAAGTAGAAAGTACAGGTATTTGGGTTCAACATGTGAGAAGTAGAAAGTACAGGTATTTGAGTTCAACATGTAAGAAGTAGAAAGTACAGGTATTTGTGGAGTAAAGTACTGATACCAGAGAAATGAAGTTAAGTACAGTAACTAAGTATTTGTACTGCACTACTTGCCATGAGTTTATTGTCTCAATACGTAGTTTGAAGTATTTCTCAATACAGCAGTTCCACCTTTGAGTAAAATAGATCGGGTACATTTTAAGAAGTTGCGTCTACTGTTGGTTGCTACTCTTCTTTAGCGTTGGGTTTTACTCAAAGACTCTCTTAAGAATCAGCTGTTTGTTTTCGGTAAACATTTTTCAGTACACGCCTGTTTTCCATTTAGCATCCTAATTTCTGTCATATGTTAATTCACCAAGTTTACAGAGCCAGTTGGCTAGTGCTAGCTTTAGCTGGTGAACGTGCTAACGGTACGTAACGCTGCTGGGCTCCTCTACAGCTTCATCCTCACTGCGAAATATGGTTCCATCAAATGCCAAACTTTAAGCATCATCATGATAAGTCCACCTCTTTGTGGAATTAACATAAACTACTGGTGGCATTTGGGAAGAAGAAAATGTAATGGGCAGATGTTGCCTAGCATGTGCTACTTCGAGAATAAGATGTACATAAAACTCTCTCTCGCTTCAGGAGATCGAAACACTAGGCTGCAATAACATAGTGATTGAGACGTGTTGATGAAAGACAGATCTGCCAGTTGCTCAGAGGAGTGATGGATGATGGGAAAGCGTGACTCGGTAAGAACAACTCCTTCCCCACAGAAAATAAATCAGGTTTAGGAGCTGCATAACATATAACGTCTTAACTTGATTATGCTGACAAAGCGTATGTTCTGCAGGAAGTGGGCTCTGGAGGTCTACACCGAGAGGCTGGAAACTAATAAAGCTAATAGAATAAAGATGGTAATATAGCAGGTCGACAAAGTACACATCAGTTAAGGGTATTGCTGCATGTGGTGGTCGTTGGTGGAGATTAGCCTCATGCTTGCAGAACTAAATTCAAACTTGTTTTCTAACTGTGGGTAGTGGAAGCCTAGTCATTGAAGATAAAGATGTGCTTGCCGTTTTGGAAATTACCCTTAATTAAATATAACATTTTAAAAAGACAAGAAAATGGGACCACTCTCTGGATCACACAGCCGTTTGAAAAAGACTTGACTGTCAACGTTTTCTGATTTAGTGACATTGTGAAGCTACTCGTTGCACTGCACAGTTAAGCATCTGCTGAATGGCTCCTCTGCCCATTCAGAGCGAGGCTGGATGAGAGAGAGGAGAGAGAGGAGAGGGGAAGGGATTGCTTCCTTTAACAAACAGAGCTCAGACTGGAGGCTGAACAATGCCGGCTTCTCTGCATCCATTCTGTCGTGGGAACCTACGCAGCATTGTGCAGGTTTAGGACTGTTGTTGCTAGGTGACTGGTGACGAGCAGACTGCCAGCTTTCAGTCGAATACGTCTTTGCTGTCTGAGTCAAGAACTCTCACATGTGTTGGAGGGGTCACAGAGACCGATATGCAGTCTGGATGATACCACAACAAGACTTTTGGAAAAGTGAACTGCGCAGCTATAAAACACGTTTCTGTAGGCCGACCCCAGTAAGCATCGCAAAGGCTCCCGTGATTATATGTTCCATTGGATTCAGGTATTTATCTGATCTGTGACAAACCCCTGCTTTTGATACTAACACGCTTTGTATGTGCAAACGTTAGGCTATGAACAAACTAAATGACTATCGTACGACTTCACGGCAGCACTGATAAGCTAGCCATGTACTCATGATGACATTGAGTAGTCTCATTTAACCACTTTTTAGGATGCGATGTTTATAAGATATAAATAAGGACAGAAGCAAAGCTAATGAGGGCATGATGCACAGAAAGGCAGGTTGTTGCAGGGCTAATGGGGAACATGGTAAACTAACAACATCAAACCAGGTGGGAAAACACTCAGGAAGTGAGAACAGACGCAGGCGTGGTATCTTTGTCTGGTGCTAAATGCCTTAGCACAAAGTGAATTCCAATACATATGTCTCTTTAAAAATGTCCTACACCTTTGTTGGGAATGCGCCATTATTCAAATTCACAATACACAGAACTCTCCCATGTGATCTTACATCTCTGCAGCACATCAGAGTCAATACATGAAGTGCTAACCGTAATGAATGACCTTGTTAACAAGAAGCCATCAATACACAATGTCTCTTCTATTAGTACCAGAGTCAATACATGGCTTCTGTGACTATGTGTACCCGTTATCTCTGCCTTTTCCAATGTCCACCCAGTGAAGTGAAAAGCTCCCCGTGCTGTCTTTGCTGAACACGCTTCATGACAGCAGAGAACATGAACCCCAGGAAAGTGTAGCTGCTCCCTGTCAATCCCAAAAAGGCATTACATTTTCCATTTCTGGAGGACTTTCAATTCGTCTTCAGCCAAAAGAGGCTTCATTCACTGGCTCACCTTTTTATCAACACACTTCCATTACTGGCAATAACACAGGTTACCTTCTCTTACACTTTCCTTCTACCTTACTTTCCTGCCTCATTCCAGTCCCTTCTCTCCCGATGTTCTTCCCCATCCATCCATCATGCCTCTTGTCTCAGGCTGCTGCTGAGCAGACACCTCCTTGAATTCCTTTGGGAATGAAACTCTGACACCCACCTGCAAATCAACTCACCCACTGCGTGTGCTATGCCGGTAGGGATGGGTCCTGCTGTGTGGAGAATACCTTTCCTCATATTACTGGGAGTCATCTTCAAATAGATGAAGCTTGCAATTGATGTAGTTTCCTTTTGTTCAGATCCAAAAAAAGGATTTCTGTCCAATGCCATCAGTGAGGTGTGGGCCATTTCCCTTTCCTCTTTACCACAAGGCTTTATGACCGGACATTCGGTAAACTGATCTGTATACGTAGTCTTTTCAAACATTGTGGACTCGAGATCCAATTAAACAGAAATGTAATTATTCAGCTAGATCTGCAGTTGAGTGAAATGTGCTTTGCTCTCTTGTGAGAGCAGATCAGTACACAGAAGGGAAACTATGGTGTCGCTCCAGACCTAAATCCATAGTATAGCCTGTAGCTAATAATCAAATGTCATTTCAAATCATTTGCAAGTCACATTTCAGAGGCAGCGTAACAGCAGGTTGCAGAGTCGATGCAAATGTCGTGAACACAAATAGAATTGTACCTGGTAGTTTAAATAGGTTTGAGTTATTCCTCCAGTTTGAACAACATGCAGGAAGAACCGCAAAGAACAGGCAGAAACACTGGAGCCAAACACTTCAAACAACTGTTGTTGCTGAAGAGGCCGGAGATCAGTCAGCTACTCAAACTACTACAACCCTATATTACTAAACTAGTTATAGCTCAAGTTCCTTGAGTCCAACACATTTCAAAACATAGTGTAACAGAAGTTCTTCGATACATCCAGGAACAGAACTTGGTTTGGGTTCAAATAACTTAAAGGTCCCGTGTCATGGCCATTTCTACTGATCATAGTTCCATCGTTGAGTTCTATAGAATAGATTCACATTGTTCAATGTTCCAAACTCACATTGGTTTCTCACAGCATCTCTGTATGGTCTGTGTATTCACTCTCTGTCCTACACGGCGTGTTGGAGCTCCTCCCTCCCTCCCTGTGAGCCCAGTGACCGTCTGCGAGACACAGCGAAACCCAGCCCGAACACACACACACACACACACAGCCTGGCTGGGAGTTTGTGTGTGTGCTCACACACCGACTCACAGCCTCGCCGCGTCCCGCCGTCTCAGGGAGGAGAAATCGGCGGAGCTGCAGCTGAGAAAAAAAACGTAACGGCTCCGCGGATTGGTCCATTTGGGAATGGGCACGTCACTGTACCCGGAAGAAAAAGAGAAATCTCCTACGAGGCGTTCTGGGGCAGACAGGTCTTCTCTGTGTCAGAGTGTTACTCCCTACAGGGTGCACTTTGAGGGTTTGAGACTCTGCAGACCGGTTACAAGCAGAAGCTACAGAACACAAGGGGGCGGGTCAGAAGCTACAGAACACAAGGGGGCGGGTCAGAAGCTACAGAACACCAGGGGACGGGTCAGAAGCTACAGAACACAAGGTGGACGGGTCAGAAGCTACAGATCACAAGGGGACGGGTCAGAAGCTACAGATCACAAGGGGGGCGGGTCAGAAGCTACAGAACACAAGGGGACGGGTCAGAAGCTACAGAACACAAGGGGGCGGGTCAGAAGCTACAGAACACAAGGGGGCGGGTCAGAAGCTACAGAACACAAGGGGACGGGTCAGAAGCTACAGAACACAAGGTGGACGGGTCAGAAGCTACAGAACACAAGGGGACGGGTCAGAAGCTACAGAACACAAGGGGACGGGTCAGAAGCTACAGAACACAAGGTGGACGGGTCAGAAGCTACAGAACACAAGGGGGGCGGGTCAGAAGCTACAGAACACAAGGGGACGGGTCAGAAGCTACAGAACACAAGGTGGACGGGGTCAGAAGCTACAGAACACAAGGGGACGGGTCAGAAGCTACAGAACACAAGGGGGACGGGTCAGAAGCTACAGAACACAAGGGGGGCGGGTCAGAAGCTACAGAACACAGAAAAAGGGGGCGGGTCAGAAGCTACAGAACACAAGGGGGCGGGTCAGAAGCTACAGAACACAAGGGGAGCGGGTCAGAAGCTACAGAACACAAGGGGACGGGTCAGAAGCTACAGAACACAAGGGGACGGGTCAGAAGCTACATAACACAAGGGGACGGGTCAGAAGCTACAGAACACAAGGGGACGGGTCAGAAGCTACAGAACACAAGGGGACGGGTCAGAAGCTACAGAACACAAGGGGGCGGGTCAGAAGCTACAGAACACAAGGGGGGCGGGTCAGAAGCTACAGAACACAAGGGGAGGGTCAGAAGCTACAGAACACAAGGGGGACGGGTCAGAAGCTACAGAACACAGGGGGCGGGTCAGAAGCTCAGAACACAAGGGGGGCGGGTCAGAAGCTACAGAACACAAGGGGGCGGGTCAGAAGCTACAGAACACCAGGGGGCGGGTCAGAAGCTACAGAACACAAGGGGGGGCGGGTCAGAAGCTACAGAACACAAGGGGGCGGGTCAGAAGCTACAGAACACAAGGGGGGGGGGGTCAGAAGCTACAGAACACCAGGGGACGGGTCAGAAGCTACAGAACACAAGGGGGCGGGTCAGAAGCTACAGAACACAAGGGGACGGGTCAGAAGCTCCAGAACACAAGGGGACGGGTCAGAAGCTCCAGAACACAAGGGGACGGGTCAGAAGCTCCAGAACACAAGGGGACGGGTCAGAAGCTCCAGAACACAAGGGGACGGGTCAGAAGCTACAGAACACAAGGGGGCGGGTCAGAAGCTACAGAACACAAGGGGGCGGGTACATTTGTTACGTTGGCCAACTAGCTAACAGGTGAATTACCGCCACCTACTGGAGTGTGGAGCAGTCGATTGGCAGGAAAATAGACCCACTTAATTCTCTCCATATGTTTGAAATGACTAAACTGTTTCCCCGATCCCCCCAACGTGAACGTTTCTTCAGCTAGTGCGGATAGTAATACCCTTCTCTAGTTGTCCAAACTGTTGCAGTCTTTGAACGTTTGACAGCTTCCTGTTGATTACAGTGTGTGGAGAGTCCAGTTGGTGCTTGCTTATTATGTGGAGAGTTTGATTTAGTCCTGTGTGAAACAGCCTGATCAATCAGACTTGGAGATCAAAGTATTATTATTGAGGCTTCCTTATAGTCTAATAAGTTAAAGGTCCATTTATGAAAACTTGTTTCACTCCAAATGTAACCTTGATGTCTTTTCTAAATTATTACTTGTTGTGGAGCGTTTAAAAAAAGCCCCCCACCCTGCTGTTGTCCTAACATCGGTCAGTTCGCCATACGGGTTGTCAGGCAGGTGAAAGCGGTCGCCCCTGGGGAACCACACGGTACTTAACCAACAATGTGACCCCGGTCTGCTGGCCAGAAGGTTTTCAAAGTGGTTAGTGTTGTCACCTGTCACAGGATGGGGCCCCTGCTACGCTAGC
The DNA here is from genome assembly GCA_902827135.1 of Harpagifer antarcticus. Lineage (NCBI taxonomy): Eukaryota > Metazoa > Chordata > Actinopteri > Perciformes > Harpagiferidae > Harpagifer > Harpagifer antarcticus. Next base: position 30,464 of record CADEHL010000361.1, read on the forward strand.
ATATGCTCCTCTGACACACACACACACACACACACACACACACACACACCTTAATGTGCTGCATTTAAATGTAATGTTTAACTTTTTAATTAGTTCAGTATAATAGGGACATCTCTGATTTCGTTGCAGTACAGTTTGAACGTTTCTCGTACTTTTAGATACACATTCTCAAATGCAGTTTTTTAAGGTTGATCGCTGAAGGAAACAACATTCACACCTTTCTGAAAGGTATTTCATTAGACGAGTGAGATTGTTTCGAGGGATACAGCGACAGGACACTCAGCAACTGAAGATGTGTCAGAGCCATAAGGTTCCTTGAACGTTTGGTTTCGATCATGGCACCTAGCTTATTAATGTACGTAAACATATGGGTAGTTTAAGCTGTTGGTGGGATGGAACCACCAATCCTTCGGCTAACATCTGAACGCGTAGACCAAAAGGTCCCTGGTTTCTTCACCGCCCAATTGACCAAGATGATGCATTTGTTAAAGTAGAGCCATGAAAGGTGTACCGGTCAATAAAGGAAAACGTATGTTCCACAGTGTGTCGATGACCTCGATGAGTCGTGTAATAGTGGCTCTTTGAGATGAGTCAATAAGTGTTAACTGAAGGTGCTCACATCTGAAGAGTGAATCAGCCAATGCAGGTTTCATATCTTGATTACAAAAAGAGAAATGTAATGTTGGATTATTATTGACCATCCCAATATGCTCACTTTCACCGTAACCTTCAAAGAACAGTTATTCGATGCTACGATACCAAGACGTACGCCCAGGACAACACCTTTCAAAAGCTATCGAACTCAAGCTGACACATACATGTCTGGTTTGCAGAATTAAAGATAAACCTCGACCTGTTGATAAGGGAAATGTTATATGAAGGATAATTAGGACTCAAATACAAACCCAGGTTACATGAAATGTAGTTAATTATGAGCATGACACAGGCAACAGCAGAAGTCGCCTTACTAAAATGTTTTGACAGTTTATTTGATATCAAAGGGAAGAGTGTGTTGTTCATGACGGCAGGATGTTGGCCATTCTTGTCACTCTCCATCAACGGCTCCCTATCTATGGCTCACACACCCTCCCAGCTGCCACTCTGTAGGTGACAGATGTGCGATGTGCAAGTCTCCACATCGGCTTTAGCTTTCAATACTGAGTGTGTGTTTGTGTGTGTGTGTGTGTGTGTGTGTGTGTGTGTGTGTGTGTGTGTGTGTGTGTGTGTGTGTGTGTGTGTGTGTGTGTGTGTGTGTGTGTGTGCTGCAGCACCTGTTTCTGTCAGAACTTTGAACTGTCAGTTGAAGTTAGTAGCTTATCTCTGCCATGCTCCCTTCTCTCTAGAACTAGAAAGGGATGGTTAATGTTTTAGAAACAGTAATTAAATCATAAAGTGTTTTCGTCTCTATCGTTGCCCTAATAGGTAGAGGGGTCAATATTCCAAAATCCAATGGTAAGAATACTTTTGTCAAGGAACTCTTGTCACGCTAACTTCTGGGTCTGCCTAGAAACAATGCCTCATCACTCTGCTATACAAACGGTTGTAAATCATATCATTTAGCTGATGCTTTTATCCAAGAGACTTAACATATGTGCGAAGACTTTACCTCACTACAGGAAGTTATTTTAAGAAATGTTTTATACCAGCTGGGAGACTTTGAGCCAGGTCTCCTTGAGGCGGAAGACGGAGCTGCGCTTTAGAGAGGATGTGATCTCCAGCATGGCGTTGTAGTGGTGGAGGCAGCGACTGCGACCCAGTTCTCGATCACCGCCACTCTCAGGTTGACATCGTCCCACTGCAGGGTCTCTGTCGCCATCTTGTTGCCGATCTGACGAAAGAAGAGAAGTGATAAAATGTCTCTGTCTAGAATACACATTATAGAAATGTTTAGTTTACCAGGGTAAACACATACATCATTCACATGCTTGGTAGTTTTCATAATGTCGGGAGTTCTCTCGTTCTTCATCCAGCCTTGACCAAAGAACAAAAAAGAATCAAACTACGAACAACAAGGAAAGTGCAGATATTTTCACTTCAAGCTAATTCATACCGTCGTAATTGCTGGTGAATCAGTTACAAGGCCTACATTAACTCAAGTACTTTTTTCAGCAATACCTTAATTGCCAAGGTCCAGTGGAAATGGATGTGTTTTCAGTTTGCGAAGGAAGATATGTATATATATATATCCTGATGTCCTGATGTCAGTGGGGAGTTTGATGTGATTAGGAAGATGGTAAAAGAGTTGTTGGAAATGTGTCTGTGATAATATAATCTCTTGAAACGTTATTGCTGTAAGGCCTGCATTGGTTGAAACTTAAGTCATTTCCACATGATTATGATTCTTACACTGAGTGCGTGATGAAACAGAAAAAGCACATTGCCTTGTTTAAAGTCTGCAGGACAAAAAACTGATCGCAGTATTCAATATTATTGTCCAACCTTGCCAACTAAACAAATCCTTTGGGTCATTTCTATGAAAATAGTACTGCATCATGATTAAGATTAATACATGACTGTGAAGAATATTATTGCTTGCTCATAAAGAAATGTTTATGAATAATATGCTACCAGAAGGTCTTAAACTATGAAGAGAAGTGAGCTTCATGACAGGGTTAAAGATGACTCTACTTTAGATCGCGCTCTGAGTTATTCGCTGAGGTCCAGGAGAGGACACCGTGCCAGGCAGTCCAGAGCTTAGCACGTGACAGGAAAGAATATAGTGTAGGTGTTAAGGTTCGGCAAAAGGTAGGACCCAAATGCAGATTAAAAGGGAAGCGGGTTTCAAAACAAAAGTGAGCTTTAATTAAAAAAAGCTGATGAACATAAATAACATGGAATAAAACACTCAGGTAACACGAGGAAGATACAACACCAAAAACAGGCGTGACCAACATGGAGGGAGACAGGAGAAACAAGGCACACAGGGGAAGACTAAATACAGAGAGGGGTAATCACGGGGCGAGACACAGCTGGGTAAGGGAGGCAAACACACAAGGGCAACAGGTGAACACAATGAGACAATCAGACACAGGAGGAAAACAAGAGACAGGGAGAACAAAATAGCAAAATAAAACCCATTACCAGACAGACAAAACGATAGTTACGTATGTAACTACGGTTCTATGAATACTGGATGACCGCCAGAGCCGGTGCTTTAGCACTGGATATCTTCCGTCTCGCGCATGCTTAGGTCGAATATTTATATCAACAAAGTCACGTGTGACCTCGTATGACCCCGGAAGGCATAAGTGTTGTCAATGATTTCAGTCCTATGGAAAGTTCTCGCGGAAACACGAGATTTCGAGTGACCAAGAAACTCTGGCGGTCATCCAGTATTCATAGTTACATACGTAACTATCGTTCTATTTCATCCTTACTGACCACGATGCTTTAGCACTGGATGACCTATACCAACAGAGTCACAAGGAAGTCTGAATACTCCCCCTGCTATAAGGATGGCCTAGGCTGACTCTGCAGGAGGACCACACCCAGATGTAGTATCTGGCGAATGTGCTCTGGGATGCCTATGTGGCCGCAGCACATACGTCCTTGCACCTTAGGGAGGAACGCTGTGTTCGGCCATAAGGTGACACCTGAGCCATCTGAGTTCCACCTCAGACACGAGCTGTTCACGGACAAGGCCTGAAGCTCGCTTACACGCTTTGCTGAGGTGATGGCAAGAAGGAAAGCAGTCTTAGCTGGGAGCCACTCCAGTTCTGCCTGTAACAAAGGTTCAACAGGAGGAACCAGAAAAGCATGAGATGGGACCTTTAAAGCAGCTCTTTGCTTCCAAATGGCAATGATTCAGAAATACAGAAATCTTTTTTTAGAAAGTAGATTGCTAAATACTTGTTGTGAGGCAGAAGGGAGCTCTGTGAGATGATATGTCTCTCAGAAGTGTTAATGATTGGTAAAAGCTTATTCATGTTCACTTGAAACTGTCAAGGTCACCTCTTTGCTGAACATGCACAACTACTCCCCATTACAGCTGTGGGGGACCTGGAAAACATGATGAAACTACTTGGTCACGCAAAGGGGAACATTTCATTTGTTTAACTTTTGCCAAAGAAGATTTGTATGTTTTGCCTGTTTTTCAAAGGATTATGTGAATAGTATTTAGTTACAGTCAATGAAAGCCTTGTTCGGGAAATATATCGCTTCCACCTTTTCCAATCGTCCTCAAATCTATCCTACTTAAGGTGTGGTATCACTGTCAGAAATAATGTGCTAAATGTGTACCTTTAGGGGCTCGTCACTGGGGCAGTACCCTCAAAGGTACACCCATTGTACCCCTTAACAAGGGTACATATTAGTACCCTTGCAGTTTGTACCTTATGGGGCAAAGATGTACCCATGGGACAATAATGGACCTTGATGCTCTAGGACTTAAACGTACCCTTGGAAATGGTACTGCCCAGTGACAAGAGCATTGTACCTTATAATGGCACATCTGTACTCAGTACAACATTGACACAGTCAACAAATGATCTTTTCTCACATGTATTAACATAAACAATAATTACATCATCAATCTATAACACTTTCAACATTTAAATCATACAATTTATGGCAATATCACATTAAAATTCATATAAAAATCACAAAAACATTTTCTATCAATACAGAATAATGTTAAATGTATCAATGCAATACAATCCAGCATAACGCATTTCATTGAACAATAGCTTTCCCCCCTTTCAAGTCCCTTAAACATTTCAAATACTTCTAAGGGTAACAACTCATCATCATTGTACACATCGAGGGACTGAAGGTACATTTCTTGTCCTGGTTTAATAACACTCCATTGAGTATTTAAAATATATTTGATTATGAGAAAGAGGAATATTCTCTGCATGTAAGTAATCAACCATCAAACATCTTCACATGCATATTTTACACTGTCCATGATGACCCTTGAAACACGCTGCATGTGTTTGCTTCTGACTGCCGTGTACACGAGCAAGGCATCTCTGTAACTCTAATGCGAGCGATGAAAACAGAGTATCTGTACTTGCCCCTGTCACCATCTCAAATTCATCAAGAATGTTGTCTTGGGAAAACTCCCAGCATTGGTGCACCTGTCACTTAAAGTGTTTGCTTCATTAATAACATTCCTGCAGTTACTTGCAACAGTCTTAACATGCCGTACGCAGGGGCCGTACAAGGCTATAGGTCTTGTGTAATGTATCATACTCTTATGTGCCGATCACGGAGGGTTTAACACACTATTGTTCACATGAGGACATAGTCGATGCAATTCAGGCTAACAGGTATATGGACAGAGATCCAGATCACTTATGTGACTACTCTGACGGTACTTACTTCGAGGAACATCCCTTCTTCAAAGATAATCCACATGCCTTACGTCTTCATTTCTATGAAGATGAATTTGAAGTGGTCAATCCCTTAGGCTCAAAGAGAACCAAGCACACGCTTTGTGCCTTCTATTATACTATAGGCAGCATCGATGGCAAACATCGATCAAAACTTAAGCATATCCATCTGGCTCTTTTAGTCCGTCAAACGTTTTTGATACGCTGTGGTTTACAAACCATCTTAAAACCCGTTTTAGACGATCTTAAAACACTTGAGAGAGATGGCATCACCGTCACAGTGGATGGGATTGAGCAGACTATTCATGCTGCACGAGCAACAGCAGATACTGTCACGATCTGTCTGTATTGTATTTTGTCTTGTCTTTTTCTGTCTTTTGTTTTATTTTGATAGGTCTTCACCTCCTGTCTTGCCTGTTTCTGTCTGCGTTGTGTCTTGTTTAAATCTGTCTGTGGTTCCCTGTCAGTTTCCCTGGTGTGTCTAATTTACCCGATTGTGTTCACCTGGTGTCCTTGTGTTTCTCTCCTCCTCCTCACCTGTGTCTTGTTTGTGTGATTAGTCTGTGTGTATTTAGGTTCTGTGTTTTCTGTTAGTCTTTGTGAGTTCCTTGTTGTATTTGGACTGTGTTCACGGGGAAGAGTGTTCAGCTCTGTTTCTAGCCTTGAAATAAAGGTATTTTTTCTGTTTATCTGCATTTGGGTCCTGCTTGCCTCACTCCACCCTGACAGATACTCTTTCAGCCCACATGGCGTTTCACTCACACAGAATGTGCCGCTTTGCATGGAAACTTACACAGGAATGAGAGAACATTTGAATGAGGCAGATGGTGTCTTGAGAACCCCAGAGGCACACGAGTATCATCTGAAATGTATTGAAAACCCTGAGCATAAAGTGACGTATGCAACTCAGTGTGCATCGAGACCGGGTGACGACTCGACCTGTTGACGCAGCAACCACTGTAAGTTATATTCTTGTTTAATTAGACTTCTCTGTTTCATTGATTCTACTCTGTATAATTGTTCTGTAGTTACTGGAGCTAAAATGGCGCTTTGAGAGATTTTAAATCTCAGATCTGCTCAAGGGAACCTGTCACACAGGTCTCAGTGGGGCACTCAACCCTGCATTACAATATAGGCAGGGCCACTCTGCTGTTGCCCATCAGCTGTAGAGAGTTAACTCATTAGAGGGGCGTGGCCCCACAGCTGTGAGAACTCAGCAATCAGGCTCCATTTTAGGTAGCTCTTTCCTGGAGCGTCAGTTTCAGACAGACAAAGACAATAGAGTCCTGCTGGAGTCGGAGGCAAAGAGGAGGCAACTCCTACTTTGATTGAGCTAAGTATAGCTGGTGTTTTATTTCATTTGGTTGTTTAGCCCCTCATTCTATAATCATGTGTATTTTCTCCATTCCTGTTCATGTGTCTTCTCACAATTATCACTAGCCCCGTGTATCTCGTAATCGATATAACCGCCTGCTCTCGTCTATCCCACATGCTCCACTGAGATCCAACATCTAGTTTCAGGCGGCCTGTGGAACTGCATTATGGCCCCCACCACCATCCAAGTTGCCCATCCCTGATCCAAACATTAGGGTTAGGGTCCCACTAACATGCTTTAATGCACATGTTCATTTGATTCAGATGTGCTGATAATATCCAATCTAGATCTTTAAACATCTTACCTTTAAAAGTGCAAACGGTCCTAATCTCCTGCGCTGCTAGTATGTGCCGCTAACTTCCGGGAACTATTGAGAAGCTCCACGATCCGCCATTCCTATACAAAAATGGTCCATTGGAGAACGGAGGTGACGCAACTCTCTCTTTATATGGCTCTGGGGTACACTTTGAGCTTTTCAATCTTCTCAGGCAGAAAGGAAGTTAGCTTAGCAGCAGCAAGGTAACATGTTATGCAAAGAAATGATGGTGTCTGCCTTCTCCATCAAAACAATGAACGAACATTAGGCCATGCTGGGCTATTGCTTTCTTAATTATCATCTGTGGATGAAATGGAAAACAGATTCAACAATGATCCGTGAAGAATGACACTGTTAAACTACAGATCTCAAATGTTTCCTGCTGTAATAGGAATACCTCAGCAATGGATTCAAGGGTTCATGTTGACGATTGATGACTCGGGTGTACCTAATGAGGGGTAATAACACTGATATTGATCAATGGTCCATGTCCAAACAAATTAAGCGATAACAAAATGTCCCATCAAATGAAATCAGCTAATTATTTGACTGCCAAAGTATTCTAGACTAACAAACACTTCAATAGAGTGCAGTATTTATAATATTGAAAATGAACCGCAAGTTCAGGTCATCCGCAGCCAAAGCCTACAGCATGGGATATATAAATGTTTAAGGGAATAAGATCAGCAGAAAGGAATTCATTCGGATGGCATTGCTTAGGCATGCAATTAAAATCGTTCTAGTGGGAATGAAACCCTACGCTGAACTGCATATCTGAGTTTCACGACTTACGTCAGACTTCGGAGGCAGAAAAGCAGATTAACAAAATGTCTGTTCAACTTCTGCTATTCATAAAGCAAGATGTGACTGAACATTTAAATAACCTAATTAAACAGAAATACTAAAAATAAGACTTAAAAAAAACAAGATTGCATGAAAACTGGCCTGCTCTGGTTGCTGGTATAATCCTCACATGGCCTGTGACCAGTACCCCCCCCCCCCCCCCGTCCACTAGATGTCTTTTAGCAATGTCCCTGCAAACATTAAGAAGCAGCAGAAAGTGTTCAATCAAGCACAGTAAAGTACTGCAATGCATTTCAACTAGCATGCATGCCTGGGAAGAGTATAGTAGCCTTATTATACTTGTATATGTTGTTCATTGTATTTTTTAACACACTTCACGTTCACCAAGCTTCATTACACCTGCACTGATATGACAGTGACGTGCTATGACTGTGTGACTTCTCGTCATTGTTCTCAGGTAGGTAAACTGTTCAAAGGTGTTCAGTAAAAGTTCCAGAATGTAAACGGATCAATTCAGAAACAATTGGAGAAAACTCTGCACATTTAAATGTACAATAACCTGAGATAAGAGGTGTATTTGTAAGAATTACTAACTCAATTTAGCATGTGACACATAGCCTCGCTAGTATGTCTAACATGTAATGGATATATACAAAGTTACTCTGTCCAAATAAAGTAATATTACATATGTATTTAAGTTGATTTATTATATATATTATGTCACTTGTTCTGCATCAGTCTTGATACAGGGTACTTATTATATGTTGTACTTTGGATTCCTAAAGCTTTTAGTCCAACCCATCATCCAAGGGTTTTCACTATAAGTACAACATAACTTTTGGACGGACACTATAATTTACATTTACTTTAAAATAAAAGCATCTATATTGATTCTGACTCTTCCAACTCACAGGTTCATCGTTACTTTGAGAACAAAGATTACTAATGTAACCCTTCAGAAGATAAGGTCATTTGTTCTGGGGATGTCCTT
>CADEHL010000362.1:0-42970 GCA_902827135.1 Harpagifer antarcticus
GCTGAGCAAAACGTGTAAATTTGACTCAGCAAAGAGATTATTTTCCGCAATTCTAAATCCCAGGTCTGCCTGCAAATATCTTACAGCAGAATGCAGTTGAATTATTTTGAGCGAGAACAAGATTGCAAAGCTTGACTTCTTCTCCTTTAACACAGACATCACATAAAGCAGAAGGTAAGTTAGAAAAGTGCCGTCTACCCTGAAAGCACTGAACACATTCATTGTGTTCACAAGAGGCTGCCTCGTGTGTCCAATTTAATTCTCCACTCTCCTCAAACCCAGATATACCGAGCATTTTAGAACGCACTGGAAAGTGAAAAGCCCTTTTTAGTGGGGTGAGCCATCCTATCCGACCTAGATGTTCCAAAAGGCCTATTTTAATTTGGTTTCCAGCTGGTTTACCCTGAGAGATTGCCTGCACTTGCCACCATGTCATGCTTCTTTGCCTCTAATCATTTCATATGAGCGATGCATCATCCGTGTGTCCTCTAAAGGAATACCAAGACCGCTCGTGCCCTGCCAAGGTAATATCTTATTCTGCTCTCTGAACCAAGTGTACAAAACACACACTGCCAGAGGAATGTTTCACAGACCCCATATCGGGAAATTGCATGAACCGGAAAATTATTATTCTGGCAATATGGGGTTCCCTGGATTTAACACCTGCAGAATAATGTTACCCGACCTGATATATATGGATGGATTCAGTGGGTTACAGCTCTGTGACACTGAAGCTCGCCTGCTGAGACGTTTTACACCAGCTCCAAGGGAGTGAGTCGCAGAGACAGTATGTGCTTAGCTGTATTTACATGAAGCGGTGTGTGTGTGTGTGTGTGTGGTGTGTGTGTGTGTGTGTGTGTGTGTGTGTGTGTGTGTGTGTGTGTGTGTGTGTGTGTGTGTGTGTGTGTGTGTGTGTGTGTGTGTGTGTGTGTGTGTGTGTGTGTGTGTGTGTGTGTGTGTGTGTGGTGTGCGACCAAAGGAACAAATGTTTCCAGAGGATTATTTGAATGTATGGTTAAAATAACTATTGAAGGGCGGTGGTAGTGCTCCAACAGTACCCTTCAAGTATCAAACACTTTGTAGAGTTTTGTACTTTGCATGTTTACAGAGCCTAGAGGCAGTGTTGGCGGTCGATAAACAACCGGCACAAAAACTCTTTGAACACAAACCTCTGTTTTGTTTGAGGAGGCAAAGCATGAGTGACAGTTTTGTACTCAAAGGATACATTTTGTCCTTTAAGGTTCAGGATTAAGGTTTGTGTGTGTGTGTAACCAACATAACCCACAATTGTGTGTGTGTTAGTGCTGAGAATCTGACAATAGCCACGGAGGTCTTTGCAGCAGGTGCAAGCGAAGGTTATTCTGCATTATAGGTTTCATTCCCCCTCAGATTGAATGACAGAGTGACAGTGAGTGATGGGCTGGAGGAGGGAGGGGTGTGGTGTGTGTGTGTGTGTGTGTGTGTGTGTGTGTGTGTGTGTGTGTGGGGGTGTGTGTGTGTGTGTGTGTGTGTGTGTGTGTGTGTGGTGTGTGTGTGTGTGTGTGTGTGTGTGTGTGTGTGTGTGTGTGTGTGTGTGTGTGTGTGTGTGTGCTTTGGGGGGGGTCAGATGGACAAGGACACCCCAGCAGCCTCGTTCTCTCTCACTGTGATACTGACAATACTCCTTTGATGCAAGGCTGCAGCCGAGGTAGAGGTAACATCGTTATTCAGAAAAATGTGGGTGAAAAGGCGGAGGGATGGAGGGATGGAGGCGCGGGGGTGCATGATGGAGGGGTTGTGGTTGGGTTTTGTTTCAATGGTGTGCGTTTGCAACAGGTAGCACTTCCATTGGGAGACTTAACTGATGCTAATTCCCTGCAACAGCGAGAATGGAAACCATTTAGTAGAGGAGCGTCTACATTGACAACAGTGAATTTAAATGCAGCATGTGTACCCTGCCTCATGCGTATGCCTACGAGGAATAGTATTTTTCCTGACAATCCGTTTTTGAAACAACGGTTAATTGTCAGGGGGTCTTCATCCAACCATGTTTATATTATTGTGGTACAAATGTTAAGAATGTATACCTTTCGTCTGGGAGTCTAAGCAAAATCCCAGAAAAAATATATATGGATTAAGAGGTATATCCATCCCGAATACATTCTTAATCTCCCTTTGGATTTACTTCCAAAAAGTTACAATTTTAGGGCCCCATGACTTAAAGGTGGGGTATGTAATTTATTTCAGAAACACTTGTTATATTCCAAGGAATGCTCTTAACATCTCGATAGCGATGAATAAATTAAATGCTTTGACAATAAATCCATAAATAAATATCATCTGTGGAAGCTATGGCGCTGTGAAAAGCACGACCAATCATCTGAGCCGGCTAAAGTAACTGGATGGCCTACCTGCCTGTCAGCCTTCCATCTGTGCACAGACTTATCTCGTGCCCTCATTGGTCATGTGCGCATGACATACCCCACCTTTAAGATGTGTGGCTCAGCTATTTTTACATTTCAAGCCTAATCAAGAGCACATAGAATCTGCTTTACTTCAAATCTCTCTAGTGTGTGAATAATCGTGTACTGGGTCTCATAGGATTTGTTACAGTATATCATCTTCTTTCCAATCAATAAAACGCTTCGCCTATAGTCTCATTCTTCACATGGGACACAGTTTATTCATAACTTTCAGACAGCCAGGAGAGCTATCGGAGGTTTATTTATTCAAACCGAAAGCAATTACTGCTGTGTTTTAAAAGCACAGAGACCTGGACAGTTAGCCGCGGCACTATATGCTGAAAAAGTTTTAATGAGCAAAGTTTGAGGGGAGAAACACAAATTATGGATGATGTAGATTCGTCTCAAAGGCGATGATAGGAATATGTGCAGACAGAGGTACAGATGACATTTTAAAGACTGTATTTTTCAAGAGCTTTCAATCCATTAAAATATAGAATAGAAATGTCCCCTGATTTGTTACCGGATAAAACTAAATTGACCTTGTGGCTCTTTCTACTTCAATACATCAGTGGGGATTATTTAAGGCTTTATGTGGACTGTGAGCGGGTCTCACATTAATGTCGTTCAGTTTACGAGCCCTTCTTGAGGTAAAGATCAGTTCTCTATTCAATATTTCTACACTTTAATTGTAGACTCCCATTCAGGGCGGATGTAACGAAAAATGTATCCCCATCTTAGTATTCTTGTCGCTCTTATAACGTGCAATTTACACTGAATCAAAATGGGAATTTAAAAGGGAAAAACAATTATGAATTCTAATCATTGTTAACTAGTTAGCTTTAGAGAGGGTGCCGGATGTTCCCCCCTAGTTAAAGGTCCCATGTCATGCTTTTCTGGTTATCACCAGTCCCCTTGTGTGTTATGTAGCTTTTTCTGCATGTAAACGGTCTGCAGTCACAAACCCTCAAAGTACACCCTGTAGCGAGTAAAACTCTAACACAGAAAATACCTGTCTGTGCTGCCCCAGAACGCCTCGTTGGAGATTTCTCTTTTTCTATTGTTTAATTCTTGGGTATAGTGACGTATTTCGGGTATAGTGACATAACGTAACATCCGCGGAGCTGTTACGTTTGGACCAATCCACGGACTTCCTCACACACACACTCGGCGGGACATTGCGAGGCTCGCTGCTGCAAGGAGCGGGACAGTGTGAGCTGGCTCACTGGTGTGGGGTCGGCGAGACAGCGAGACACAGCGGAACTCAGCCTGAGCACACACACAAACTCCCAGCCAGGCTGCGGGTGTGTGTGTGTGTTTCGGGCTGGGTTTCGCTGTGTCTCGCTGTCTCGCCGACGGCCAATGGGCTCACAGGGAGGGGGGGGGGGGCAGGAGCTCCAACAAGCCGTTTAGGACAGAGAGTGAATACACATACTATACAGAGATGTTGTTTGAGAAACCAATGTGAGTTTGGAACATTTCACAATTTACATTTATTCTAGTAGACCTCAACAATGGAATTATGATCAGTAGAAATGGCCATGACATGGGACCTTTAAAGTGTTTATGCTAGGTTAGGTGCCTCCCAACCCAAGGTCTGTATCTGTGAATGGTATCTTTTAACCTCAGTTGCAAAAATATTTGGTAAATTATAAATGGACTTCCTTTTCTTTATCCCGACTTTACGACTCCTCAAAGCGCTTCAAATATACTAGTCGTTATTCACCCATTCACAAACATTCATACAGATGCAAGGGCTGGCATACAAGGTGTCACCTGCTCATGGAAGCCAACATGTACACACATTGAAACATTGCTGGCCATCAGGAGTAACTTGGGGTTGAGTACTGTATTTTAGCCCAAGGTCAAATCGACATATTACTGCGGGGGCTGGGATTGAAACCTAAACCTTCTGATTGAAAGACGACCTGACACAGTTACAGTCGCTCCCAATCACGACATTCGATAATTTGGTTTCCTTAATCCCTCAGGAACTGATAGGATGCAAGTAAGTCCTGGTCAGCCTCAAACACATTGCATTTAGCTTATGCTTTATCCAAAGCGACGTACAATAAACCATTAAGATTTAAAATCAGACCAAAAATGAACATATCAAACAAGCAAGAACATTGTAAGTGCTGGTGCATAAGTTAAAGTCTTAAGTGCTACTTTATTTCTGTATTATACTTATGGAGAAACCCCCAACCCACCAAGCCGATTTTGGCCGTCAATGGATGTCTGGCCGACGATGAGCATCCTGTCGCCCTACTCAGATTGGTGTATACCGCACCGTCGTGTCTTTTCGGCCGTGCCGACACCTTCCGCCGCCGATTCGACATGTTGAATCGGTAGGCAAGTCAAATAAATCACTCTGATTGGCTGTTCAGCTAGCGAATCAGTGCATGAGAAGCGAAACGGAAGTGAGGGAACCAAACAAACTATTAAGAAGGCAAATCTGAGCTTTCATTTACCTCCAGCTCTCGACACAGGTTCGGGAAAGCCCCGTGAGCTTCTCGCTGTAGAGTGAAAATGGAACGTATGCTATTTGTTGTTTGTTTATATCACGCAGTCTGTTCTTCTTCTCTCGGTTATCACGCAGTCTGTCTTCCGGTTGTTGCCTCTTTTGAATGACGAATACACACTACCGCCGCCTGCTGGTAAGGAGAGTTATTGCCACTCACGCATGCGCAGTTCGTACGTGCTTCTTGGCCGTCGGCTGAAGTCTTTGCGGTGTGTTCCAGTGCGACACATGGCCAAGACGCAGAGGCGCAGGAGACGTGAGGCGACACAACAGTCCGGGGTCCGTCTGTGTCAGTTCTTTGGTGTCAGCTTGACACAGAATAACCTTCTTATACGCTAACGATACAACATCTCATCAGAGTAAAGGTTCACAGACACAAAATATGATGTGTTTTTTGCAGCAGAACAGAAATCAGAGAGCATGGCACCTAAGCAGCATTGTGAAAAAGTCAAGCTTCAGGCCCTTCAACAACCATATCCACAGTACTTTGAAACCCATGCCACTCTCAGAACTTAAATCAGAGCTGCTAACTAGACCCTCACCATCGACAGCTCAGATCAAACACCTCGCAGAGCAGTTTATCTCTTTCCCTCCATGTGTCTCTCTTTAGGTGCTCTGTGCAATTTCCTAATCAACAATAATTGTTTTGTTCTGTCAATACTGCAAAGGGGCAATGGAGATTTCAGGCAGTTATGATGTGCAAGCTGATGGGATGAGAGAGTGAGCAGAGCGGCTACGTGCCTGAACAGCTTGTGGATCTTATAATGAGATCTCCAGAGATGAGCAGCGCAGTAGCTCCAAGACACAATTAGGCCCAGCGTAGCTCTGCCTCCAAGATACAACTGTGAAGGCAGCACCGTGGTGGTATGTGGGGGGTTGTGTGTGTGTGTGTGTGTGTGTATGTGTGTGTGTGTGTGTGTGTGTGTGTGTGTGTGTGTGTGTGTGTGTGTGTGTTCCTGGTATTCCTGGTATCTTTAAGAGTCATACAAAGCAACAAATAATACAGATACACATTTATTAGCGTGATTGCACAGTACAGTTGACATTACATATTTGCACATAATTTATACAAATTATTGAAGTAGTATTTTTTAACTGAATAAACCGTATTTATTGGAATGCCGTCTGGCAGGTGCTGGTCGGGTCCTCGGCTCCGCCTGAAGAGATAGGGGAGTTTGCGAGAGCGCCGAGAGTATGCTGGTGTAAGGATGACAGCGGTTGAGAGTAATCAGGGTGAAAATAATATGTTGATGTCTGTGGCTGATGATTGTGTGCACCTGGTGTCCTGGGTTGTCTCCTCCCCCCTTACCTGTGTCTTGTTAGTATGTGTGTATTTAGGTGCTGTTTCCTTGTAACTGGGTGTGTGTGAGATCCTTGTGGCTGCAGGATGTGTGCAAGGAGAACAGCAGGATTGAGGCTGTGAACTTTGTGCACATGATTTTAATAAATGCCCACGTCGGGTTATATTTTTGGACGTTCTGCCTCTGCCTCCTTGCTTGGTCTGGGCCGCTCAACGGTCAGTTTCACACACATACATGTCATGGTAATGTACTGTGGACAATAACAACAGGAGCCAATTCGGGTGAAGTGTCTTGCCCAAGGACACAACGGCCTGACGCGGGAGCGGGTTTCGAACTGGAGTTCCCCAACGTCCCCTCGATCTGATGATCAAACGCACAGCCCACTGCGCCACTCCACCCCACTATAGAGGTAAGGTAATACAGACACTATAAAATAGATGCTATGAACAGAGTACATTTGAACCACTGGAGACCAATACTGACACTTTTATGAATAATATCAACAAATATAAGTACGCTATAAAACATTGGACAGTTCTATAATTAAAATGAGTCAGTCTCTGGGTATGGTTCTGTACCTTCTCCCACTAGACAAAGCTCCAGGCTGGTTTAGAAACCCAAAGAGAAACCAATGAAGCCTCTGGACGTTTTCTTCAGACTCCAGCGATCCCTTATGCTAAAATAACCAGACTGAGGAATAAAAGGCTCCAGGGTTCAAAATAACTGCAGTAAACCAATAAAGTCTGGAGATGCCTTCAGGCCCTGAATTGGGAAACGAATAGAGAAACAGGTTTGATCTGCTTACAATTATTATTATAGAATTGTCTTCAGGGACCGAATGCTTGTCTGTAGCTCTTATAATGACTGCTATTATAATATGAAGTTGTTCCATCATTGAATTGGATCATAAAGAAATTCAGATCCAGATGCTAAATAATCCATGACCTTTACCGGACTGGGAGATGTTACGACAAAATCGATAGATCTTCTTCTACGAAACGTCCCTGGCATGAAAGTCTGATGTGTGAGGAATATTGATTCCACCACCAAGCAGGAAAGCATCTGTCCAAAAAAATAATAAGTCTCTGGTATTGATGAGCAACTATTTCCTGACATGAACATCAATGAAGACATACCCACTGCTTCACACATTTACAAGGAAGAACCAATAGTCCGGACAAAATGTTTACTGAGTGGTGAGAAGCATGAAAACAGATGTGTTAACTTAGTGTAGCCGTCATTTAGCAGTGACGTCCACACCTAACTCACACCTGTTACTGCCTTGTCCAAAAAAGGGCAACAAGGCAGAGCTGAGTCAGGCCTGATTTAAACACTCCCACCGAGCTCGAAGCTTCCAAGCTAGCTGATGCTAACGAGCTAGGCTAACATGCTCAGTAGTGCAGCTCTGAGATGCTAGCCGGCTAACCTGTTGCTGCCTGTTCCTACACAATCGCCCTATAATATACATATATATATACCTATAAAATATGCGCTGCTCAAGGAAAGTAAACATGAAATTATACAGCATGTTTTATTTCGAACTGTTAATCAAACAAAGCTGAATTTACATTTTTGCACAAGTTACTATCGTTTGGGGATTTTTCTTTGAATAAATTAACGTAAACACGCTAATTTACATGTGATGGTAGCTTTTCTTACCAACACATGCATCATGAAAAAGCTGTTCACAAAAAGGCACAGAAATAAGGCAACTGGTTTTGTCAATTAGCTTGATATTTAAAATGTGAAATATTCATATGGTGTTAAAAATACACAGCTCAACACATTATGTACATTTTTTAAAAATGTTTCTATATATTATCACACAATTATCGCAATATTACAGAATATAACGGCAATATTATCACAATCACACATGTCATTCTGAATACTTTGGTCACGATGGATGTGTTGTTAAAATATGATGTGGTGTAATCCCGATGCCATTTATTTCTCTTATTACACCATCGCCATCTCATTTCATATACTGAATGATATGGTACTCTATTTCAGATACAGTAATCATTGAATTCGAGAAAGATATAATCCTCCTTTTATTTTTTAGGTTTGAATAATACAAGGTTTTACGAAGCAGATTGCAGACACACACACAAACACACACACACACACACACACACGCACACACCACCACGCAGTATGTGGGGCCCAAAGGGCTGCTTTATGCTAATAAGCTCCATCAAGGTCAGCCAGTCTCTCTGCTGTGTTCTTTCCACATCTTACACAGTGATGACTTTAATGGCGCCATTTCCTAAAAAAGCACAATGGCTTGAGGGGAACGCATTACCCGTGGCCACATTTAAGGTTATTTGTCACACCATGGTTCCCTTAGCCTCTGAATTTTCTCCACAGCTTCATCCATATTGGTTTCTAACAAAACATTCTCTATATATTAACCCAATGGCCTTGCTGAATCTGGATCTGGATGAATACTGAGCAGAACCCAGAGGTATAGAGATGATAGATAGATAGATGTCTCTTAACGTATACCGGAAGGATCACGGAGATCCATCATTCGTATTGATGAGACCTAACTCATTTTAAAGTTAGTAGCATTGTTTTTATCTTAAGTTGGTCGTAAGAAGTGTGTGTGTGCCATTTGTATTTTCCGAGGAAACACAAACAACACACGGCCTGTAATGCCTCCAATGTCTTAACAAGCTCAAAAAATGTATCGAACATCTAAATATTCAGATATCAGTTCCATATTCTGAAAGCCAAGACTTTGTTTAAAATCAACCAAAACCCCAAAATGACAGAAAACATACTTTTTTGACATAAGCCTATGATTATCTCTGAATGGGCTGTTGCGACTTGCGACTGGTTTCAATACATCGGGTCAAATTTAGTCAATATGTTGGCTGAACGTTAGATTGTTGTCCAAGATGTGTGTTTTTTTTATCTGCAAGCTTGTAGTAAGTATCACTTATTAGCGTTGAAGCACATTACACAAGGCCGGTCAGGTCACTTATTGTTATCAGTCACCTCCATTTTCAAAAGGGCTTTAGAGCAAGCAGTCCTCCGCAAATAACTGCTCTGCAAATATCACATGTGACGAGATGTCGTTGATATAGCAAAGAAAGTGTAACGGACCCAACACAGTGCTCTGTGGTACACCAGAGGTAACGTGAATACTACTTGATTTCACCTCTTCGACAACCACTTGTTGGCTACATTGCTTTAAGAAAAGTGGAGGGGTTGAAATGGCCCAGTCCTGCAAATTATGAAAAACTTGAAGTTGATATTATTAAGAAGCAGCTCATGTTTAAAGAGCATGTTCTAAATCCTAAAATCAGAAAGTGAGCTAAAGCTTTTCCAAGTTGATAAAAGTTGAAATGGTTTTCAGGGCTAAGACAGGCTCAGGGCGGTTTTAAGTTGTGTGATGAATATTTGTGGAGTGCATAATATTTTCTGTGAACAGCTCCCTGATGTGGGAGGAGAAGCTCAGCCAGAGTCCGTAATGATCCAGAAACTCAGTCCAATTTTGGTGTTGAGGATTATAGCGATTGGTGTTTATGTCACTTGCCTCAAACCCTGGCACATAGTGTGAGGCGGAGAGTTTTACAACGTGATTTGAACATGAACACATCCTATTCAAACAACTCTAGCGGAGGATGTGAGCCAATTTCACTTTCACATAATTCCCTCAAGCAGAAAAAGAGTGAAAGCCAACATGTCATTCACACATGCAACTTTATATGTCAGCCGTCCAAAATAGAGTGATGATAGCCACGTCCTCTATAGATGTCAAACACCGGCTGGTAGATGGACCCCCCCCCAGGCCAAACTGTCCCCGCTGCTCATTTCTGGCTCGTTTGGCTCTAATATCCCTGAACTGGTTCCTGCATTGGTTTCTCTTCTCAGGCTAATCTTATCCTGCCATATTCATGTTATTCATGCACCTCAAGGACATCCGGCATCTTTTGGACAAGGTTTTTTATGTTGAATCCACTCTGACAGACTTTTCTGTCCTCGAGATTTTTAAGAGATTTGCAGGAAAGAAAATAGTCGATCCGTTATTTATACAGATGCACCTGTGCTGATTATATTTTACGAAAATCTAAAATGTCCTCGACACTGTTGATATAGAGAGTGAGGAAACTATGAAACAAGTATTATTCGGTAAACTCAACTCAAGAAACAGCTTTTCAACTCGGTTTAAGAAGTGATAGTATTTGTCAAACTTAAATCTTCAACCAAACATCGATCTGTCATAATGCTAGTTTTAAGTTTATCTCTGTCCTGTTTTCTCACTATGTGTCATGTCTGTTTCTACTTCCAGGTCAAATATACTTACAGGTCAAATATATGATTATTAGACATATAATGGTTCATTTACACAGTATTGGCATAGAGTATTCCCAGGGTAAGTATCTCTATATATATTGGTAAGGGTTTCAATGTAAATATTGATGGTGTTGTAGATCTAAGCCTCTAAATCGTATCTGCCAGCCAATTAAAGTCAGAGGATTGTTCACAGGATAAAATAAATCCAAGTGTTTCCTCCTTTACACCTGCACTGTTATCCCCTCATTAGATTCAGCTCAGTCTTCAGTTTATAGGTGAATAGTGTTCAGAGACTGACTTATTAGTCTATTTATCAAGCGACTATCACTCGTTCATACCACTGACACATATCCAATACAACAGTGATCAGCTAATGAACGTAAGACATGCAGTGTTTGAAAACCCCCACCTTTATGACCTGTTTTATGGTTTAACATGTATTCTACTAGATGGTTAATATTAACAGCTGCATTGATTGGAGAAGGAGTGAGTGGTTCTTTGTTGAAATGTAAGCGATTGACAGATAATCATTCAGCAGTCATACTTAATCAACTGCATTTCAAATCTCATGGCTTAAATTGATTTCCCATAAAGATGGTAAGTGACTGAGTAAATGTTGGTTACTGTATAAGCAGAGATGAGCCATGGTCAATGCACCAACCTGAAAAGAGCACACAGTAAGCTGGTTTAGAATATATTCAGCAAAAATGAGCCACTAGCTAATCTTGTAACACAGACAAATAAAATTACAGGTTATAAGAGAAGCACTGCAGCTGCAAGATAAATGATTATAGTCATTAAAAACACAATGGGTGCATTCGGAGAGAAAATAGGTGTAATTTGAATGTGCCTTTGTGTATTCTGAAATTGAACCCTTGCTGATTCTCTCCAGCAATTACGCCAAAAACCAATCTCAGAGCGGGAAAAAAAGAAGAAGAAGCTCCTTCCATCCATCCCATTAACCTCTCAGCCAATCAGCTTGTTGTTTACGCTGCGGCACAACCCAAGGATGCCATCACTTTCCTCTGGTTGATCGTCAGCAGAAAGCAGGTCATGTGGAGGTGGCGCAAAGATGGAGGCAGCTAATTGAATTGTCAGCGTGGCTCCTACTGTACTGCCTCCTCATTGGTTGCCCTCCAGGCCTCTAATAACATGGATGAATGGGATCGATCTCGCCATACAGAGAAGTGGTAATGGGACGTTCAGAAATGCATGCGTCTAAGTGTGCAGTGCAGCTGAGAGGAGGTAGACACCGGCCAATGAAATGGACCAGGTGGTAAGGTCAAAGAAGAAAGATCCTCCAACAAAATAACATATAATATACTGAAGACGTTCAAAGACATTAAAGTATTGCCAGAAAAATAGTAGTAAACATGAAACTATACAGCATGTTTTATTTCATATATAATTGCCGTCGAACTGTTAATCAAACAAAGCTGAATTTACATTTTTGCACACGAGTAACCATCGTTTGTTGATTACACTTTGGATAAATTAACGTAAACAAGCTAATTTACATACTTAAGACGTATAAAGACATTAAAGTAGTGCCAGAAAAATATCAATATGAAATAGTCCAAGAGAAATAATGAAATGTAAAATAGAGAAATATAACATAAAAGCAGTAAGACAAAATAAGTGTCTCTTTTCTAAAGTATGTATTCCCAATTTTAAAAGAACTTTATTCCGCTTTCTTTTTTACCCCTTTCCTGTAGTGTGTTACATAGGTTTTGGTTCATCTAAATGGTCTGTAAAGTCTAAAATACCTGTGGAGTTTCTCTCCCTCAAACCCATCCTGAAATGCCTCCATTGGACTTTATTTCCTCGCCAGATTGACAAGTTACACTCGCGCTTCTATTGGCTAGCGCTCCATCACATTGTACGTGATAGGCTAAGGGGCGGGACATCTCTAAGCCGTTGACCAATCACAACAGAGCCGGCCAGCTAACCAATCAGCGCAGACTGGGCTCTGGTTTCAGACAGAGGGTGAAAAGAGGTGCTGCAGCACAGGCAGTATGAGAAAAATAAGAGCTTTTTGAACATTAAAGCATGGAGACATGTAGAGACACTACATACTGATATACACCTGAACATCAGCAGGAGAGGACTCTTTAAAGTAGAGCCACTACATACTGATATACACCTGAACATCAGCAGGAGAGGACTCTTTAAAGTAGAGCCACTACATACTGATATACACCTGAACATCAGCAGGAGAGGACTCTTTAAAGTAGAGCCACTACATACTGATATACACCTGAACATCAGCAGGAGAGGACTCTTTAAAGTAGAGACACCACATGCTGATATACACCTGAACATCAGCAGGAGAGGACTCTTTAAAGTAGAGACACTACATACTGATATACACCTGAACATCAGCAGGAGAGGACTCTTTAAAGTAGAGACACCACATGCTGATATACACCTGAACATCAGCAGGAGAGGACTCTTTAAAGTAGAGACACTACATACTGATATACACCTGAACATCAGCAGGAGAGGACTCTTTAAAGTAGAGACACTACACACACTGATATACACCTGAACATCAGCAGGAGAGGACTCTTTACAGTAGAGACACTACATACTGATATACACCTGAACATCAGCAGGAGAGGACTCTTTAAAGTAGATACACTACATACTGATATACACCTGGATATTAGAATAATAGGGCCCCTTTAAATTGTCTTGTTTCTGTATTTCTCTCACATGGTTTCCATCGATCCGCAGAGGCGTGGAGACATAGTGAATATCATGGTGTTTTCCTTCACTCTCCCTGCCTGATTCACTCTGTGATTCCTCCCACTGTGGGATCCGCTGGTGGACACAGAGGGTTGTAGGAGATTGATTTAGGACTTTGCTTGTATGTGTCTGAAATATGAAACCTGAAATATTCCTTGGGTGGTGTTCAAGATGGTTTTGTGTTGTGTTTTCTGAATGAAGACAAATCTGAATGTGTAAATACTAATATTGTTGCCAATAAGTCAGATCAAACTAATATAGAGACTAATCATCCCTACAAAAAAAAAAGTATTATTAACTTGGCATTTGAGTATCTGTCAGCTCATTGTGTCTTTTTTACCCGAAACGTACCTGTTTTGGAGAAACCTTAAGCAGCCAAAGAACAAGATATTATCATATTTTGACTTGAAACACAACTGAAAATGTTCAAGTTGCTCCAAGTCTGTTGGGTGTTGATATCCATGTTGCTTTCACAGCAACCCTAACAACTTTATCAAGTAATAATGAGTAAATATTAGGGATGTAACGATATATCGAATATCGCGATATATATATATGTTTAAACCTTTATTTAACCAGATGGTCCCATTGAGATAATCGATCTCTTTTTCAAGGGAGACCTGTCCAACATGGCAACAAGTAGGTTACAACATGAACATAAAACAACAGAGAACACAAAAGGACATGGTATTTACAGGGCTACATGTACACACCTAGAGACACTGACAAGCACCAACAGGATATCTATATCTCTGTCAATCAGCCTCACCTTCTTGGCAACAACTGTATTGCTGTTGAAGTGGTGGAGAGACAATGCACAGTTTGACCCACTGCTGTCACCCATGGCCAAAGCACATCTCTCCGTCCCAGCAACATCAGTACCAAGAGAGAGAGAGTTGTTTCCACAGCAGGGGATATTGTAAACGCCCAAACATCCCAGCTTCTACCTGGACATGTGGACATGCTCATATTCCTGAAAGATAACCTTGATGACGCTGAGTGATTGAGTGAGTGAGTGAGTGAGTTAGAGTTGAGTTAGAGAGTAAGTTAGTGAGTTAGAGAGTGAGTGAGTGAGTGAGTGAGTAAGTTAGTGAGTAAGAGAGTGAGTGAGAGAGTGAGTGAGTGAGTGAGTGAGTTAGAGTTGAGTTAGAGAGTGAGTGAGTGAGTGAGTGAGTGAGTGAGTGAGAGAGTGAGTGAGTGAGTTTTAGTGAGTGAGTGAGTGATTGAGTGAGTGAGTGAGTGAGTTAGAGTTGAGTTAGAGAGTGAGTGACTGAGTGAGTGAGTAAGTTAGTGAGTAAGAGAGTGAGTGAGTGAGTGATTGAGTGAGTGAGTTAGAGTTGAGTGAGTAAGTTAGTGAGTTAGAGAGTGAGTGAGTGAGTGAGTGAGTAAGTTAGTGAGTAAGAGAGTGAGTGAGAGAGTGAGTGAGTTAGAGAGTGAGTGAGTGAGTGAGTGAGAGAGTGAGTGAGTGAGTTTTAGTGAGTGAGTGAGTGAGTGATTGAGTGAGTGAGTGAGTGAGTGAGTTAGAGTTGAGTTAGAGAGTGAGTGACTGAGTGAGTGAGTAAGTTAGTGAGTAAGAGAGTGATTGAGTGAGTGAGTGAGTTAGAGTTGAGTTAGAGAGTGAGTGAGTGAGTAACTTAGTGAGTAAGAGAGTGAGTGAGAGAGTGAGTGAGTGAGTGATTGAGTGAGTGAGTGAGTGAGTGAGTTAGAGTGAGTTAGAGAGTGAGTGAGTAAGTTAGTGAGTAAGAGAGTGAGTGAGAGAGTGAGTGAGTGAGTGAGTTAGAGTGAGTGAGTAAGTTAGTGAGTAAGAGAGTGAGTGAGTGAGTTAGAGTTGAGTTAGAGAGTGATTGAGTTAGTGAGTGAGTGAGTGAGTGAGTGAGTGAGTGAGTGAGTTAGAGTTGAGTTACTTGAAAAACTAAAGTGAAACTTGATTTATTCTATTGCAGGGTCTGATTATTATATTGTTGACACTTTCAAATACTACTATCTACTAAAATGCTGTACTAAGGAGCCCCTAAAAGGAGAGAGACCTAACCCGTTATCCCGACTTTTTTTTGTTGTTGAGAAAGTTACCTGTGCGCCAAGGAGGAAGTGGAGCACAGAGGAGACAACCATTTCATTGCTGACTGTTATGTTTACGTGGGGAAATGTGCATACATTATTTGAGATGTATTTCAAACTCAGACTTAATTTTATGGAAATTTCGGCCAGGGGTGTAGAGCTATTTGTTTAAGCAAAACAGGAGAGTCTGTAAACCAGTCTGCTTTCATCTATGAATTAATGTCCGTGTTAAAGGGGAACAAACACACACACACACACACACACACACACACACACACACACACACACATACCATGTATACATCACTTCAGGGGACATTACTTTGACTTACATGCATTTCCTGGAGACTTATCCTAACCTTAACCAACACATGCCTAACCCTAACCCTTAACCTTAACCTTAACCTTACCCTTACCCTAACCCTAAACCTAACCAAGTCTTCACCCTAAAATTAATGATTCCCCTCATGGGGACCTCCAATTTGTCCCCATAAGGGAGGCGAGTCCCCACACGTGACTGTGTAAACAGATGTAGGTTCCCACAAGTATAGTAATGCTAGGCCACACATACCCACACATACCCACACACACACACACACACACACACACACACACACACACACACACACACACACACACACACACACACACACACACACACACACACACAGAGCGGAGCAGAGCACAAACAGACTCACATCATGCCTCCTGGTGGCCGGACATCTCCTTCATAAAACTAATAAAAGGGGAAGTAATCGGGCAGTTGTGTGTGTGTGTGTGTGTGTGTGTTAAAGTTTTGAAGATCGTGTCCAACTTATCGGAGTAATAGACTCGTGCTTCAACACACTTCTGTGTTCGTGCAGAAAAGAAAGAAGCAGGAAACATTAGTCGGTCACAATGGTGGTTAAAAATACCGAGCAAAGGAAACACTCAATATTCCACCAGCAGAGTCTCCCAGTCGAACTCGAAGATCAAAAATACGAGCAGGTATTGGCTCCAGATAAAAAAGCACGGAACAAATAACACTGAAACACTCTCTTCCAAAAGCAGGAAATTGAAAACCTGTCCACTTTTATTACAAATCTGTTTTCATTTTAGGGGGGGGACAAAAGAGGAGGTGTGGAGTTCACGGGAGGGAATGTTTATCATACCAAATATGCAGAGGAGGGAGGAAATACATCGCAACCCAAATGTCAATCCTCTCCAGGAGACTTGGAGCTTTGTCTAAATGCCAATCAGAGTTCGGCTGAGGAGAAAAATAGAAATGAAAGCTTAGAGAACAATTCTCAGCAGACGTGACTCATCGCCGAAGTGAATATATAATATCTATCAAATATTCATGCTACAGGTTCCCTTTCGGTTCCGTTTTGACTCATATAAGGAGATACAGAAGGATAGATGAGCGGCTGGTAATGTGTATTGTGGCCGACAAAATAAATCTTCCATTAGGAGAAAACACGCAGTTTAGGGGCCCTCCTTCTCCTTCTGCTCGTCATCCTCGTCTTCTTCTTCCTCGTCCTCTCCCTCACCATCATCTCCCTCCTCTCCCTCGCACACAGCTGAGACCGGAGCACTTGTTGACGTTCGGGGATTATAAAGATAGCCAACTGTCACTGTTGAAAGATAATTGTTGTTATAATTGTAAGCGTTTTGTCAGTGTATCTGAAATGACTAGGTTAGCTACGTTAGCTACCTAGTTTACAGCAGATCTGCTGTAAGCTAGGTTAGCTACGTTAGCTAGCTAGCTTACAGCAGATCTGCAGTGACATCAGAAGGAGTCATGTGACCACGTTGTTAAAATAAGACCATAAAACATTTTAGGTAAGTTTCCAACAACAGAGACAGTTGTTCAGCTTTATCATCCTGAACGTCACCAAGCGCTCTGTCCCAGCTGTGTGCGTCACTTTTTAGTGTCGCCTGGTCTCCCAGCTGTGTGCGTCACTCTTTAGTGTCTCCTGGTCTCCCAGCTGTGTGCATCACTTTTTAGTGTCCCCTGGTCTCCCAGCTGTGTGCGTCACTCTTTAGTGTCCCCTGGTCTCCCAGCTGTGTGCATCACTCTTTAGTGTCCCCTGGTCTCCCAGCTGTGTGCGTCACTTTTTAGTGTCTCCTGGTCTCCCAGCTGTGTGCGTCACTCTTTAGTGTCCCCTGGTCTCCCAGCTGTGTGCGTCACTTTTTAGTGTCCCCTGGACTCCCAGCTGTGTGCGTCACTTGTTAGTGTGCCCTGGTCTCCCAGCTGTGTGTGTCACTCTTTAGTGTCCCCTGGTCTCCCAGCTGTGTGCGTCACTCTTTAGTGTCCCCTGGTCTCCCAGCTGTGTGCGTCACTCTTTAGTGTCCCCTGGTCTCCCAGCTGTGTGCGTCACTTGTTAGTGTCCCCTGGTCTCCCAGCTGTGTGCGTCACTCTTTAGTGTCCCCTGGTCTCCCAGCTGTGTGCGTCACTCTTTAGTGTCCCCTGGTCTCCCAGCTGTGTGCGTCACTTTTTAGTGTCTCCTGGGGTGTTTCTCAATGTCGAGGACGCTTCCTTGGTAGGACATGTCTTCCGAGTCACTTCTTTCAGAAGCGAGGCAAGAATCCTTCCTAGCCTCGGAAAACGAAGAATCCTGGAACAGGCTATCAGGTGTGTGTCATATGCGAGGCCCCGCCTTAAATGGAGCGCGACTTCCGCCAAAGATTTGGAAATTGGTCCGCACGCAAAGCATTGTGGGGATTTTAAGACCGCAGAGTCTACACATGTGCAGCCTCGAAATGTCTCGCTACGAAGGACGCCGGGCTCGGTAGAATTCCAAGGAGCCTGAACATTGGAACAGTCCTTCGGCGAGACTCGATGACGTAGCATCCTTGAAATAGTGGCTCTGGAGCATCCTTCCTTGACATTGAGAAACACCCTGGTCTCCCAGCTGTGTGCGTCACTTTTTAGTGTCCCCTGGTTTCAGTGCTGTTTTGAGCTTCTTGCAGAGTTCCTATTTACACGGTTCGTTCGCTTTTATTTAATGTCGCATGTTCCGTCAAGTTGGTGATGATGTGTTTTCTGCAGCTTCTAAAATGTTGATATCCATTGCATTGCTCAGATGGAGCGTTATATGAAATGTATAGAAGGCCTTGGGATGCACTTTACAGTATTATAGTAGACGCAGTATTGATTTGACCTTAGGTTGCTTTCATTTGCGAGTATCGGTCCTGCCCAGGCGTGATGTACACACTCTTTACTCATCTCTGAATACAAATTAGTCTCCTTTTATCTCTCCGAATAATCAGCCATGTCTGTTCAAATGTAAGCAGTCGCTGATGCCCTTGATATACTTCTCAAAGAGGAAATGTACACAATAAACATAGGTGACAAAGCTAGTCCTTTCCAGAGCCGAGAAGCACATTTCATCCGCGGTTCTTATGAAAACAAAATCAGTTTCAGACTTTGTAGAGACGTTCAAAGAGCAGATTGAGGGCCAATCGGTCCAAGGTTGTTCTCAGAAGAAAGGAGAGCTTTTATCTTCCTCCGAGATAACCTTTGCAATCAGTCGTAATCGGGGAACAGTGGGATAAAATACACCACTTGCCCTGATGGACAATCACCAATTAATCACTGTGGCTGTGCTCTGCTGCTGCTGATTACTGCATCACTGGGAAGTGTACTGCCATCTAAACCGAGAACTGAGACGTACAAATGAATTACCTGCTGCTCTCCGGAGAAAATATGCCAAGGACACTCTGTACCGGAGAAATCACACTGATCCACAATGTGTCTGCAGGCTGCTAAAAAATAAATGACTGTCAAGGCAAATCATTTTTGAGTACTTTCAACCTAATACTTATGATGAGTAATTGTTCTGGAAATACCAAAGTTGTTCACTTTATAAATATGTCTTCTTCTCCATGACAACTGGGGGAACTGTTTTGCTGATCAAGGCCACAAGATGTTCTGGAAGAAAAATGTGTAAATAGATCCTGAGTTAAAAAGACGCATGGACGTGTGTGGAAACTCACAAAGAGAAGAGACCATTTATGCCAGATTTAACTCTTTGCTCATTCCCATTTGATTAGGGGCATCACCATGGTTTTACACCTGTATGGTATCAATTATTTGCCCATCCACATTTATTAAAACGACATTTCGGGAGCAGAGAAATCTAAAAATGTTTGAGGGGCATGACTCGAACCCCCCTAGCACACTGATTTTTGACCTCGCTATAAAGAATTCATGCAATGTGAAAATTGGAGAGGCAAGGCAGGTTTATTTATTTATTCAGCACATTTCAACAAGGCGATGCTGAGGTTCAGGTATATCAGTATGCAGTGTCTCTACTTTAAAGAGTGCTCTCCTGCTGATGTTCAGGTGTATATCAGTATGTAGTGTCTCTACTTTAAAGAGTGCTCTCCTGCTGATGTTCAGGTGTATATCAGCGTGTCTCTACTTTAAAGAGTTCTCTCCTGCTGATGTTCAGGTATATCAGTATGCAGTGTCTCTACTTTAAGAGTCCTCTCCTGCTGATGTTCAGGAGTATATCAGTATGTAGTGTCTCTACTTTAAAGAGTCCTCTACTGCTGATGTTCAGGTGTATATCAGTATATAGTGTCTCTACTTTAAAGAGTCCTCTCCTGCTGATGTCCAGGTGTATATCAGTATGTAGTGTCTCTACTTTAAAGAGTCCTCTCCTGCTGATGTTCAGGTGTATATCAGTATGTAGTGTCTCTTACTTTAAAGAGTCCTCTCCTGCTGATGTTCAGGTGTATATCAGTATGTTGTGTCTCTACTTTAAGAGTCTTCTCCTGCTGATGTTCAGGTGTATATCAGTATGCAGTTGTCTCTACTTTAAAGAGGTCCTCTCCTGCTGATGTTCAGGTGTATATCAGTATATAGTGTCTCTACTTTAAAGAGTCCTCTCCTGCTGATGTTCAGGTGTATATCAGTATGTAGTGTCTCTACTTTTTAAAGAGTCCTCTCCTGCTGATGTTCAGGTGTATATCAGTATGTAGTTGTCTCTACTTTAAAGAGTCCTCTCCTGCTGATGTTCAGGTGTATATCAGTATGTAGTGTCTCTACTTTAAAGAGTCCTCTCCTGCTGATGTTCAGGTGTATATCAGTATATAGTGTCTCTACTTTAAAGAGTCCTCTCCTGCTGATGTTCAGGGTTATATCAGTATGTAGTTTCTTTACTTTAAAGAGTCC
The DNA here is from genome assembly GCA_902827135.1 of Harpagifer antarcticus. NCBI lineage: Eukaryota > Metazoa > Chordata > Actinopteri > Perciformes > Harpagiferidae > Harpagifer > Harpagifer antarcticus. The sequence goes on from CADEHL010000362.1 coordinate 20,535, forward strand.
TCTCCTGCTGATGTTCAGGTTGTATATCAGTATGTAGTGTCTCTACTTTAAAGAGTCCTCTCCTGCTGATGTTCAGGTGTATATCAGTATGTAGTGTCTCTACATGTCTCCATGCTTTAATGTTCAAAAAGCTCTTTATTGTTCTCATACTGCCTGTGCTGCAGCACCTCTTTTCACCCTCTGTCTGAAACCAGAGCCCAGTCTGCTCTGATTTGTTAGCTGGCCAACTCTGTTTTGATTGGTCAATCGCTTATGGCAAATTTCCACTGCAGCGGGGTAGCCCGGTTTAAGCGTCCCTAAGGGTCCTCGCTCAGGCCTCGGGCTGCCTCGCTGGCCGTCCGAGGCCGTGGTGCATTTCCATTACAGTTTAGGACCTGGGGTAGCAACGCAGTGTAGGCGGGGCTCCCGTCGAGCTCCCGCTGGATTTTATCATCCCCAATGAGATGTAGGAACGTCGTCACCTCCTCGGTCGACCACGGTGTGCTTTTCTTTGATGTTGCCATTTTTGTAGCTCCTCTGTTTACAAAAATGCTGCGTATAAAAATGCTGCAAGCTTGCTTCTAGATATATATGCAACGCTATTGATGATCTCGCGCGCGATCTTGTGACGATTCTCTCTGACCAATCAGCAGTCGAGAGTGTTGACGTCACAAGTTCAGCCCTGGCCTGATAGAACCACGATTTTATGGGGCCGGAAAAAGAGGAAAAAAGTACCCGCTAGCCGGTGCTAGGCTATATGGAAAGTAGTGTTAATTTCGTTGACTAAAACTATGACGAAATATGTTCGTCAACGACCTTTTTTTCCATGACGAAAACGAGACGATGACGAGGCGGCACCGACGGCAGTAAACAATAACTGTAACAAAATCATCATGCAATATCGTTGACGAAAAGTGACGAGACGAAAATGTAGTTTACTAAATAAAAACTATGCCAAAATCTCTCTTTACTTTCGTTGACGAAAAATGAGGTGACGAAATATTATCAAAGATAACGTTACATCTCTGATAGTCAGTTTTTCTCCCAGCAGTTCCATTTCCGGTGCTGCGGCAGTACAGCAGCTGTGTGTCTGTGGTGCGTGCGGCGGTACATTTGAATTACACCGGGCAGCGGCACACTGTGAGCTGTCAGGAAGACTCGGGTCTAACTCGTGGTCTAACTCGTGGTCTAACTCGTGGTCTAACTCGTGGTCTAACTCGTGGTCTAAATCGTGGTCTAAATCGTGGTCTAAATCGTGGTCTAACTCGTGGTCTAACTCGTGGTCTAACTCATGGTCTAACTAACCTTATTTAACAGAAAATGAAATGGCAACAACAGGGCTTGGGAGCAGTGGTCGCACTCGTGTTAACCGAATACCCCCCCCGTCAGCGCGAGTGAGTGATAAATTGTGCACTCGACGGATAATAATGGATTATGACGGAAATGTTACGATCCTGTCCGTCAAAATGACTGACAACGAAAAAGTCTAAAGCCACCACCGCTTGGGAGAAAGAAACAATGTGATATTTGGGGCCATTTTCGCTACAATGAGGCGGAGAAAAAAAGCGAATGCATTGTTTTATCAGAAGGGAAGCAATGTGGCCATAACACAGAAAACACCACAAACCAGATACTCTCTGCAAAGCTGCTTAATCATTCAACATGTGTTTTTCATCAAATAAGGACAAGATATAATCTTATTTATTTATATATACTAAAATGACAAATTATTGGTTTTGGCTAGACTAGTTTGACTGAAATGTTCTATATAATCTGATGACTAAAAAAGACTCAACCGTTTTCATTGACAAAAAATAATTAGTTTTCTTTGACTAAAATGCTCAGACTTTTATTCCACTAAAACTTGACTAAATAAAAACAGGATGAAGGTGACTAAATATGACTAAAACTAAAAAGAAAATGTAACACAGGACTAAAACTAAATAAAAAAATAGCTGACGAAATTAACACTAATGGAAAGGCCACCAAAAACTGGCCTGGCCGCTTGAGGACGATTAAGGACGCTTAAACGGGGCTACCCGCTGCAGTGGAAATGCGTCATTAGAGATGTCCCGCCCCACATCACATACAATACGCTGGAGTGCGAGCCAATAGAAGCAAGTGGTACACAGTGATGTCATTAAGTGAAAGGAAAGAAGCTCCCTCTGAAGGGAACACAGGGATTTTAGCCTTTGCAGACCATTTACATGCACTAAAACCTACATAACGCACTACAGGAAAGGGAAACCCCAAAAATACATAATATGGCCCCTTTAATGCGATCCCTACTGAGTCTGTTTTTGAACTTTCATACACTCACGAATCACAGAATGAAATAAAACATTTACATTCAAAAGCTTTACTGTCTTTCATATTTACCTGTTGTTTGGATCCTGGTTCTCTTGTATCAGATGTGGTGAGGCCAGTGCCGTCCAATCAGCAGTGATTTATGGTGTGTTTGTTTCATGAGACAGAAAAGGGTAGCCTTTGATACCCACAAACAATTGTGGCGCCGGGTGCTCTTGCTTCAAATTGATTCTCCTCTGTATCTGCTTTGGAAAATGCACTCGCTCAACCTCAGAGATCAATTGCTTTCCAGCCTTACGGTCTTCAGACAAAAACGGTACGAAAAAAGAAAGCCTGTGGATAAAAAAACAATTACAGCAACAGCAGAGCATGTACTGAATCATATCTCCAAAGTATTAGTGTTATTCTTATGTGTGCCAAGCTATTTAAGGCATGGGTGACTTTAATAATAAGAACAGAATGACAGGACATAGTGATTTGAAGATGGCATCATCAACCAAAACACTTTATTTACGTGTATTTAACACCTAAAAAGTTAAAATAAACCACTGGAAAATGGGAATAATATGTACCCAGAGTACTGCTGGTTTAATATAGCAGACTGACTTTATGACCTTTGTTCTGTAGAGAGAAGAAAATAAAGTGTATTTCACCCTGACACTTTCTAAATATCCCTTAACCTCAGAGCAGTGCAAAGCGCTTCACAAACGCTGACACAGCACCGTGGTCACAAAGGTGGAACAATTATTATATTAAAGGATCACTGGCAGGGCGAGGGGCACACTGAACAGATTTAAACTATTTTCACAGACTTCTGGAACCATCTAAGAAAATAACCTACCGATGTGGCAGCACTGACATTTAGAAATGTCTCGAGTTCAGGGTGAATGCTCAAAGTCACATAACACGATTTAAAGGAAATAACAGATGTTCCATACCATTTACTTCTGGAAACATTTAAATGACAATGTCCAATGCCACTTAGTTACTTCCGGGTAATTTCCCTCACGAAGGAAGTAGGAACCATCCTTAGCACAATTTACGCTAAGATCGTAACCAATGTCCAATGTCAGGACCCTGGTGTTTTGTATTTTTCGGAAGTGGTAAACGCCACCTTATATCTGCATTTAAGACGTACTCTCTATGTACTGACACACCCTTGAGTGCACTTCTACATTACTTCAGGAGGTAACTCAGATGATTGACAGCAACCATGTAATAAAGACCAAAGGATTGCATAAGCACCCCTGGGTAGAGGGTTACACATATATGCAAATTAAAGGAAATGTCATGAACAAGATGTTTTAAATCTTTGTTGAAATATGATTGCAACATCTGACATTGCTGCGTCTTTACACCTTTGTTAGCACCGTATAATATGACACAGTGAATTACAACAGGACAACTTCATGCACTCATTATGTAACGTGCCTTCCACAGTGTTTTTAGTGTTAACTAAGCTAAAAGCAAAAAGAGAGACAAAGGATGTCACAGATCATGTTGGTGCAGTTGATTAAATTCTGCTTTTTAGGTGGATTAGCGGTTCTTTTCAGACTAAGAATCAAAAATAATTAGATAATCCTAGTGGGAAATTAGGTTTTGTCACATTTGCACCACATCAGAAACAAAATATAGAGTGTATATTAATATAAACATAAGAAGTTGAAGTATAATGTGCAATGAAAGTGCTTTTAATCCCAGGGACACATCGTCTGAGGCACGGGAACGAGGCAGGAGGTCCTCCACAGCACAGAGACCCTCTGAAGACTCTTGGTGAAGGAATGATGAAGCTCTCGGTGCAATCCTTATCGGCCCAAACAGTCCGGAAACCAATAGCCGCTTTCACGCCAAGTACTTTGCCGTACTTAGTTCCCAGCACTTAGTTCCCCCATGGAAGAGTAGATCGCGTTCACACTGGAATAAGTCTCTGAGGGAAGATTAGGCAAATGCAGCCGTTGACGTCACTTCTTCTTCTTCTGCTTTGGGTTTACAGCAGCTTCTACTGAAGCCAGTCCCCGGAGTTGGGGACTGGCTTCAGTAGAAGCTGCTGGGACTCCCAGCAGCTTCTACTGAAGCCTTCCGAGTAAATCGCCAGAACGCCGACACCTCCTCATCTCCACCGCTCCCATGTTTTCTTTTGTGTTGCCATAAGTTAGTCTCTCTGCGTTGGTGCGCGGGGCTAATGCTAATGCTAATAATGCTAATGCCAGCAAAGAAAATGGCGGCTTCACAAAACTTTTCAGAATTTTACGGGGCGTGGTTTGCAATTCGCTCAGAAAATCAGAAATTGGAACTTTTTTCTCCCAGGAAAGTACCACCTCTCTAGCAGGGACGAAAAAGGGGGGAAAAGTTCTCATGAACTAAGTTCTCTTTTTGGTGTGAACGCTAAATCCCAAGAACTATCGGAACTAAAAGGGAAAAGTAAGGGGCGCTTTCAAACCAGAGTACTTTTCCCAGGAATAGTTCCCATAGTTCCTGGGATTTTGCGTTCACACCAAAAAGATCTGGAACCTTTTCACCCCTTTTTAGTTCCTGCTAGAGCAGGGACTAAAAAGGGGTGAAAAGGTTCCAATTTCTGACTGGCTGGGCGAATTGCAAACCAAAGTCTAGAGAGGGCAACGCTTTATAAGTTACTTAAAGATGTTGCTTGTAGAAAAATAACTAATAGGTAAGATCAAATAAGAAAGCTGAAAGTTGAAATGAGTACAAATCGATTGCAACAGGCTGCGTGCGCCAACTGGAAACAACCTAGTTTTAATTCAACTCGTGCCAAGAAGTTATCAAGAATATGATTTTATTTTGGGATGGAACAATCCTCTCTGCTGGCAGCTTCACTTCCTCCTGGATGATTCAACAGCTGTATTTCTTATATATAAGACATCTTGCCAAGAAGTGAAGCAAGATTATGGATGACAGAATCAAATCAAACTCAACCTTTTTCTCTGCCTACATTTTGGCTTTGAGCCTTCCCATCCCATTCGCCAAAGACCTCTCAATGTTATCCTCCGTCCTGTATCGACAGCCTTTAGATTGCTTTCCATGCTTGATTGATGAGAAGGTGAAACAAGCACGCTCTCCACTCTCTTAGCGAACTCTATATCCTGTGTGAGACTCTCCATAATTTATTCAGGTTGCTCTAAAGAAACTGTGCTGTTCCTGTAATGTAAATCACTGCTGCTCTGTCCTTGTTGACGCTATGCTTTCTCTGGACGCTTACAAATGGGACCACAAGTCCTATCTTCCATGTTCTAGTTTGAGAAGTAACTGGGCCAGCAGTTTCTTTAGATGCCAAGATGTGACCCACCAATAAAGGCATCAATTAAAAGAAAAAAGCAGTGCATTTCAGTAATGGAAGCTATGGCTGCTTTTCCTGCATACAGTAATCATGATGTTTCTGAAAACAATTGTTTGTGGGCTGGTAATTAATTATGCCCTGTCAGGATTATATGTAAAGCGCAGCTATTTTAATTTGGGGTCCTCGGGAACGCTCATTAATCTTCCTGAGACGCTGCTGTGTGCCTGCGGCCATGTTGTTTATTCTCTCCAGAATTACAGTACATTGTTTTTCCACTTCTTCATGTTGTTGCTCTTTGATTTCAAGAACACATAAACAGGTCACGCTATCAGATGTAAGCATATGGGAATATCAAATGTGTTTTTCCAACAGAGCTCAATGCTGTTCACAGTGGTGGGATGTATTGAAGTAACTTTACTCACGTCTTTACACCTGATATAAGACATACTAACTTCAGAAGTAACACTGCAGTGAGATATCGGGGCTTGTTTTTAGACAATGCATCATCTTGTTAAGTCAACACATTTTATTTTGAATTGTATCTCAGATGAAACACATATTCTTTTACATACTTATTCGAAAATCACCAACTAACATCAGAAAACTGAAAACTTTTGAGCATGTGCGGCTTATATTGTAATTTCCTGATTCTGGTGAAATATAGTTCCAAATGAGTTCTCCAGATAATTACTGAATATCCCTTCTTTCAATAAATCTTATCAAGCTAATGTTCACTCGTTCTATTGGCAGAGTTTTGTACTTATTTCAAGTATTTCGTTATTGTTTCACTTGTTTTTGGAGCAGCCTTCTTTCCAGTGTACTTGTACTTTATGTGAGTTTTTTTTATTTTCCGCCACCTTTTAATTCTTCTCCACTTAATTTATCCAACAGCTTCAGTTCCTTTACAGAGTCAGATTATTAACTGATGATAAAACAATTTAGAAATAAACATTGACCTATAATTGTGGCTTTGAGTATCCAACAGCATGTATATAAAGTAATTAAAATTAGCTCCAACTTTACCATGGACGAACCTATGCATAAAATCTATCTATCTAACTAACTAACCAACCATCTATCTATCGATCTATCGATCTTCCTATCTATCTATCTATCTATCCATCCATCCATCCATCCATCCATCCATCCATCCATCTATCTATCTATCTATCTATCTATCTATCTATCTATCTATCTATCTATCTATCTATCTATCTGTCTGTCTGTCTGTCTGTCTGTCTGTCTGTCTGTCTGTCTGTCTGTCTGTCTGTCTGTCTGTCTGTCTGTCTGTCTGTCTGTCTGTCTGGCTATCAATCCATCCATCTTACAGTGCACGACATTAAGGATTCTGGGAGATGGCCCTGAGCCCAATAGAGATTGCCCTGAAAAATGCGCACGGACGAAATGACGCACGAAGGGTTTGGGGGGCCTCCCCCTAGAACACTTAGATGTTTGCAGGTCTTAGATGCTGTCTGGTTCTCTAGACTGAATTATAAGATGAACAACACAATATTATATTGTACAATTTGTATTTTATTCTTCATTTCACTTGTTTGTTTGTTCTTGTTTGTGTGTGCTCGCTTGCATGCCCTGCATAGCTATAAGAAATACCTAAGTTGTTGGTCAAGACACTTTCCACCTGATGAAGGCGAATGCCTTCCCAGATGTGAAAAAGTAGAACACATTACATTCAGTTATAACTGCCAAAACAAACATTATTTACACTATTATGGCCCCTGTTAAAAATGTTGTAATGTTATCGACTGTAAGTTGGTCGAACGAATGCCTCCTCATCCGGAAGCTGACCGAGCAGACCCGAGCAGCAGTCGAGAGGAGCCGAGCGCATCCGCGAAGCACACAAATGGCGACGTCAGAGTTCCCGTTAGCCGGCAAATCTAAATCTCTTAGGTCAAAGTAATTTCCCTTTAGCGCAATACCGCTTCAGTTGCGCCACTTATGTGACAGACAAGAAGAGTCAATTCTAATGCCTAACACTTAATGTGGAGAAAGAGATGTCCTGTATGGGTTGATTGTGCGTTGATCTGTTGGTAATGCCTCGGAGTTCCGGTGGGCATGTAAACAAATGCATAATGCTGCGCTATACTTTGTGGCCTCACCCGGTTGCATAGCGACACTTATTGTTGTAGGTGTCTTTTAATAAGCAGGTAGTCCTATCATTAGCGAGCACTAGCTGGATCTGATCGATATGGACATAAACGCGAGTGAAGTCTAATCTGACGGGAGAGAGAGATCAGCTGCTGCTGACGAGTCGACACGCAGCTCTGCATGATCACATGCGGTGGTGAGCAGAACACACACTTCAGGTTAGAATATCACACGTAGCTATTTTAATGACCTCTCAAACTACCGTAACTAGTCATAGATAAGTTTAGTTTTACTGTCGGGTCACTCATCATTACTGGATCCGCGAGCTGCATGATACTGGCATAAGATTGCCCGATCGGGCAACCAGCAGGTGAGGCTTCATTGCCCGAGCTAAATACTAGATGGCCCCGGGCCATCGGGCAGTCGTTAATGTCGAGCCCTCTATCTATATCTATCTATCTATCTATCTATCTATCTATCTATCTATCTATCCATCTATCCATCCAACTTTGGGTACCTGGCTGGAGTGAGATTTTGATATCATGGGTTTAATTACACATATGCGCACTAAATGACTGCTATCGTGTCAGCAGCGGGACCTTAGCATATATATCTATATATACAATATATACAAATACACAAAATTGGACACAGACTATAAAGGGCACACAGTTTCATTCACTAATGAAAGTCAAACACATGTTTGTTTCCACTGTTTTATTGTGTGCCTGTCGCGATAAGCAATTCATTGACTTATCGTACGATAAATACAAATGAACTCGATAAATGGCCATTTACATGAGGATGTGGCTAGCAGTTTGAAAGGATGTACTTGAATTATTATTATATGTTATCATTATGTCAGTGGTCTAAAATGGTCATACAACGGTGCCGACAATATTATCGTTTATCGCAATAATTTCCTGGAAAATGTATCCAACAAAATTAATTATCGTGAGAGGCCTATACATGAAACACACACACACACACACACACACACAAACACAAACACACACACACAAATCTACAGACTTACTCCAAACTGCCAAACATATTAATCAACACACTCTCACTCTCATAAGGCGCATTCACACTGCGGTACTTTTCCCACAAAGGTTCATGCAAACTTAGTTCATGAGAACTCTTTTATCGCGTTCACACCAAAAAGAGCCGGTACTAAAATTAGTTTATGAGAACCTTTTTACCCGCTCGAAAGTCCCTGCTAGAGAGCAGGGACTTTCGAGCGGCTCTTTTGTGAGAAAAGAGCTATATTTCTGATTGGCTGGGCGGATTGCAAACCACGCCCCGTAAAACTCCCAAAAAGTTTTGTGAAGCCGCCATTTTATTATCCTCGCATTAGCATTATTAGCATTAGCATTAGCCCAGCGCAGAAACGCAGAGAGACTAACTTATGGCAACACAAAATAAAACATGGGAGCGGTGGAGATGAGGAGGTGTCGGCGTTCTGGCGATTTACTCGGAAGGCTTCAGTAGAAGCTGCTGGGAGTCCCAGCAACTTCAGTAGAAGCTGCTGGGAGTCCCAGCAGCTTCTACTGAAGTCCTCTTACAACTCCGGGGACTTCCGGCCGGGGACTTTGGGCGGCAGTATCCGCCGTGAAGTTGTTTGTAGCCTGCCAGTAAACCAGAAGAAGAAGAAGTGACGTCAGCGGCTTAATTTGCCTAATCCACCCCCAGGGACTTTTTCCGGTGTGAACGCGATCTGTACTTAGTTCATGCGAACTAAAGAGTTCGCATGAACTAAGTTCGCATGAACCTTTGTGGGAAAAGTACCGCAGTGTGAATGCGCCTATACACTCTTTGACCCTATTTTGGCCTAGTAGAACAATAAGCAGCAGACTTTTACTTTTTTATAATTTCTACTGGATCTTAGATCTGCTCTTGCGCAATACGGGTCGGCAGTTGCGAGAGAGTATTTTTGTTGGGTAATCTATGGTAGGGCTAACCCATACAGTGGTGGGGCTCAAGTCAGTATTTGCAATGTAATTACAGACACGCTCCCCTTGACAGTGAAACGCCGCGCGTGAGGTTTAGATTATTTCCCCGTCTCAATCCAAATTGAACTGTATGAAATAAAAAGGCACATTTGTCTTGTAGTAAATAAAAAAGGCGACCTGGAGCCAATCCTGCAACTTCCCCACAGGTGAAAGAGTTGACATGCTGAAAACCCAACCCCTGCAGGGGGTCTGGGGGATTCTCCCCCAGGAGATTTTTTGAAATACTAACATAAAATACACATTCTGGTACTCTCTTGAGAGGAAAAATAAATAAATCTATTACTACACGACATATTTAAAAAAATGAATGGTATTTTAGTTTTCTGTTACTTTGTTCTGAAAGCTGAACCTGCTGCTCCTCACAGAGAGAAGAGGGAAGAGGCTGTGAATGACTTTACATAGTGGATAAGGGTGGATAGCCCCCATTGTTCTGTGTGTCAAAATGAAAGAAAGCCCACACACCTATAAATCATCAAACCGTGGGGTCTTATTTCATTACGTGTGTAGTGCCGAGAGATAGGGAGTCGGAGGCTGTGCAATGGAAGTGCAAAAGTGAACTTTATTGCGGAGCAGAAAAGGACATGTTGCTGGCTTGCAGTCCGAGTAGCCAAGAGAGAGAGAAAAGGAGGAGGACACAGTATATACACAAGAGGTACCAACTAATGTGTCCGTGCGGAACCATACCAGCATGTAGTTCCTAGATTGAATTATGACATTATAAAGTGGTCACCACACAAGCCCCCACAGAATTCAAACATGGCACAATCCCCGCGTCTGGGAGGAAGCACCATAGGGGCCGAGGAGGGCGGGGTTGCAGGTGAGGGCCGGGCCATGGAACGGGCCGTCGGAAAGGGGCCGCAGGAGAGGGTAGGGGCCCTAACGAGGGCGGGGGCAGGCCGGAACGGGCCGTCGTAAGGGGGCCGCAGTAGGCATCGTGGCGAACGAAGAACTCACCCGCCAGTCGGAGAAAGCTTGGTTGCTGAGCTGCGACTGGCGTGAATAACCCGGTGGTCCCCAGTAGGAAGGAGCGCTGCCCGGCCACAGGCGAGGGCACAGCGGCGGCGGGGGGCACGAAGTCCTCGGGAGGAAGGAGCCAGGTCCCCGGGGGGCAGGAGCAGCGTCCCCGGGAGGAAGGAGCCGTGGACAGGGGAGAGGCCAGACGGGGTGCCATCCGAAGCCGCCGTCGAGGTGAACCGTGAGCCGCGGTAAGAGGAGAGGCCAGGCAGGGTCCCGGAGCGCGCCACCCATGGGCCGATGAAGGCATGGGCGACGTCCGAAACCGCCGAGGCGAGGGAAGAGGCCAGACAGGGTCCCGAAGCGCGCCACCCACGGGCCGATGAAGGCATGGGCGACGTCCGAAACTGTTGAGGCGAGTCGGGGTCCAGAAGCGCGCCACCCAGGCGCTGATGAAAGCGTGGGTGACGTCCGAAGCCGCCGTTGAGGTGGTGAAAAGGCGAGAGGGTCCACACGAGGCCGACCAGACATGGTCGAACCTCCTCTCAGGCACCAGAAAAAGCTCAAAAGGGTCGATAGCCGTTAGCAGCTAGCCGTTAGCTGGCAGCCATGGGTAGCTGCTAGCCATCGTTAGCCCCTCGTGATTAGCCGCTAGTCGCCGTCAGGTAGCGCAGCTGGGACGTGCAGCCGCACGCCCCGAAGAAACAGCCCCATGTGGAAGGAATCGGGTTCATCCCTACCCAGCAGGTCCTGCATCGTCTCCCTGTAGTTGAAAGGCTTGCTGTCTTCCAGTGCCGAGACGATGTGGGAATGGCGAGCGACGTCCTCAGCCATTACGCGGGGGGCACACCGAGCCTCGGTCCGCGTGCCGGTGGCAGCCATGGATGTCTCCAAAAATCCCCGGCATTTCGAGCAAAAAAAAAACCTGAGGTTTTTTTTTTTTTTTTGCCGTGTTCGGGTCCGTCCCGGAAACTTCACGAGACGTTGTCAGGGTCACCAATGTAGTGCCGAGATATATGGAGTCGGAGGCGGTGCATCAAAGGTGCAAAAGGCAACTTTAATGAGCAGCAGAAATGCAGGTGTTGTTGGGTCGCAGCCCGGGACAACAAGAGAGAGAGAAAAGGAGGAGGACACAGTATATACACAAGAGGTACCAACTAATGTGTCCGTGCGGAACCATACCAGCATGTAGTTCCTAGATTGAATTATGACATTATACAGTGGTCACCACACGTGTTGAATTCTATCAACACGTAATGTTGTATCGACGTATAGAGATGTACTACAGCAAAAGTATTCTCTGTGGGGACTTCCTGCAACAACACCACGCCGTTATCTTGAGTCTGATTGGCCAGAAGTATCAAAGATGTTCTATTGAGAAGACGATCACTACCTGACAAAAGTTTTCAAAACCGTTTCTAGTCTTCGGTATTCTTGTTTTTGGCGTGAGAATAGTTTGGGCAGCGTGAGAGCGTGAGATTGAGAGTGAAAGCGTGTGTCACACGCCAGATGCGTGAGAGTTGGCAACCCTGATATATATATATATATATATCGATGGTCAGTAAGTAGGACACATTTAGAAACATGCAAATAAGACAGAACAAACTGCTGAGTTCACACTTCTCTAAAAGGAGCTTTCTGTCCCTCGTTCTTGGCAGTAAACGTTCTCTGGCTCTCAGTCTGTTCTCCTCTCTGTGATGAGATTGTTTTGACAGTTGTGTGCCGGGTGTTTGATCCTCGGCTCTCGGAAAGAAGCGAGGCCTCCGGGGGGTTTGACAGCGAGGTGCTTAAGAGCTCGGGGGACCCAGAAATCAGAAGCCGCTTTCAGATGTGATCCGAGCATTTTCTCCCCTGCAACACACTGGAAAAAAGGCTGCTCCAAAAACAAGTTAAACAATTATGAAAACAAGCTGTTTTCACTTGAAATAAGTACACACATCTGCCAATAGAAAAAGTGCAAATTAGCATGGTAAGATTTCTTGAAATAAAATGGGATATTTAGATAAATCACATCTTGTAATTAGCTGGATAACTCATTTTGAACTATATTTGACCAGAATCAGGAAAACCTTGTGTAACAATATAAACCAGAAATGCTCCAAAGTGTTCTGTTTTCTGATTGGTGATTTTCTAATAAATATGTAAAAAATACAACTCAAAATAAGATGTTTTGACTTAACAAGATGATGCATTGTCTAAAAACAAGACCCGATATGTGTTTATTTTATTATCTTTTACTGTTTTTAAATGCCTTTGTCTGAATGTCTTTCATTTTTGTAAAGCACCTTGAATTGCCTGGTGCTGAAAGGTGCTATATAAATAAACTTGCCTTGCCTTGCCTTACTTCTGAAGTTAGTATGTCTTATATCAGGTGTAAAGACATATTCTGACTAGATATTAGACACATATTGCATACCATGCTGCGAATGGATCTGGCCCTTCCTACATCCAGGACATGCTTAAACTGTACACCCCAGCACGTGCACTCCGCTCTGCATCAGCCAAACGACTCGCTGCAACCCTCACTGCGAGGGGGACCCATGTTCCCATCAGCAAAAACACGTGGGTTTGCTATCCTGGCTCCAAAATGGTGGAATGAGCTCCCCATTGACATCAGGACAGCAGATAGCTTACACACCTTCCGGCGTAGACTGAAAACTCATCTCTTTCGACTCCACTTCGAGCGATAGATTTACTAACAAGGCACTTATATACTAACATAGGACTGGCTTATCTATAGCCAGTTGAGTAGCACTTGAAATGTTTGGCTCTATGATACCTGATGTACTTTATGATTCTGTTTTCTTCAGGGTTGTGTCTTCCTGGTCGTATGTACTTATTGTAAGTCGCTTTGGATAAAAGCGTCAGCTAAATGCAATGTAATGTAATGTAACATATACTTGGCAAGATTTCGAGTTGTTGTAGTGCATCAGCCAAACACCCCCCTCTGCAGGCTGACACACAACGCACGAAGTAACAAGAAGATTTCTTTACGTCTCCTGTGTGGCGTGATTTATTCTAACTGCTCCAAACAAGGCCGAGGCGTTCAGGCTCTGCCGTGTTGCCGCTTGTTCCTGCAAAAATGGAGATTTGATTTCTTTGATTTCTTGTTTGTCAGAGCTGGCTGGGGAAGATCATTTCCATAAAACCACTTCCTGGCTGTCAGCATGAAATGTGTCATTGATGTGACACAAAAAAGGTTTTGTATAAGTTTCAGAGGGTTCATTTCAAGGAACGTTCCCCCTCTGAATAACTTTAATCTTAATCAAAAGGATAAGATGCTAGTTCTTGTGTAGTTAGCCGCAAGCTAGGCTAGTAGTTGTGTCACCGATAAAGAAATACCCATAGGCCCAAGGCCGGATTAACCATATGGGCAAACTGGGCAAGAGCAAAGAGGGCCCTCAGTGACACTCAACCTCACTCATCCTACATTCTTTTAAATGACTCTCACTCTTCACCATAACTAACACAGCTTTTCTATAGGGTCAAATTCATATATGTTCTAAACCGTCTCTGTACTGTAGGTCTCACTATGTATGCGCTCAACTTTATTACTACGCAGCGGCGGTGTATAATCACAGCCCCACCCTCACTCATGTCACATTTTGTCACGTGAGCTGAACAAATGGATGGTGCCGGTAGCCAAACGGCCAGCGGGGCTGCGAAAAGAAAGAACAAGAAGAGAGAGTGGCGGCTGCATTAAAAAATGTCCCAACAATAAATAGCTTTTTCAAAAAAGCTAAAAGTTACGAAATAGGCCCGCAACCACAAGGAACGGTGGCGGTGGTCACGGAGGATGTTGTTGAGCTAGCGAGCAATGTTAGCCTTGAGCCTTGGATTTTGATGACCTAATCACAGACTTCTCAAAGAGAAAGGCAAGGAGGAAACTCTTCTAGGTAAGATCCACTGTCTCTCACACACACACACTCACTCTCTCTCTCGCACTCTCTCTAATTCTCTCGCGCTCTCTCTCTCTCTCTCACACTCACACTCTCTCCCTCTCACATACACACACACACACACACACACACACACACACACACACACACACACACTATCTTCCATCACATACTGATCACTTAGTTGAGCAACCACACAATTTCACTACATATTTTAATTTTGTAACTCTCAATGTTTGTGACTAATAGAACTTCTTGTGTACAAGAACAGCCAGCCAGTCATATGTTGGCATTCAGTGGGGTGCTGCTCTGAGGTTTTGAGTGATATTACCTAGGTCTTCTTGTGCCACACACCGGCAGATCTTATCCATTGTATCTTTGTCTTGTGATTTATGACTGAAAGGGCAAAAGGCTAGACCTACTTTGGTTGAACTATGTGGCTGCGTCCCTGCTTTTGACAAATGGGTGTGCGATTTGACATGCCAGATTGACATGTTGGTAGGTATGGGTAGGCGTGGTGTTACTTGTTGGTACGTGGGTTTGGGGCAGGGGCAGACTGGCCATCGGGAATACCGGGAGTTTTCCCGGTGGGCCGGTGCTGTACGTGTAACTTTTTTCCCCCAGTCCGCCACTGGTTTGGGGGGGGGCATGAGCGCTCAGTGCCCAGGGGCCCCTGGAGGTACTAATCCGGCCTTGCATAGGCCTTACAAAACTGGAGAAATAACTGCCAGAATATAGTATGGCAGTTGTTTCAATAAAAATGGAGATTTTATTTAATATATTTTTGTCTTGTTTGTCAGCGCAGGCTGGGGAAGATAATTCCCATAAAACCACTTCTTGTTAGCAGGAAATGTGTCATTGATTTGACACAAAAAGGTTTTTGTAAAAGTGTCAGAGGGTTCATTTCAAGGATGAAAACCTTTCTAGTTAAAAATACTAAACTTCTTTGGGGGAAAAACGTTTTAATTATTGAACATGTTTTTCCAAAGCAAAGGATCAATCGCTAATTCTTGATGTGCAGTTAGCCGCTAGCATGGCCAGTAGTTGTGTCATAGATAAAGAAAAATACAAAATTTGAGAAAGCACTTTTTTGAATATAGTATTTAAAAGACCTGTTCCATGTTTTATGACACTTAATATATTTTTTTTATATATAAAACCACTTCCTGTTAGCATGAAATGTGTCATCAATGTGACACTTGGTTTTTTGTTATAGTTTCAGAGGGTTCATTTCGAGCAGGGGGTCAAACTCAATTTCATCACGGCCACATCAGTATTATGGCTGCACTCAAAGGGCCGGTTGTAACTTTAAGAATATATAAAAATACATATATATAAAATAATGTATTATATTACTGATTGCCTCTGCATTGGATTATTATCAGATAGGATAATAACTTAGTAATTAACTACGTCTGAAAGCAGAAGTCTGAGGCAAATAATTGCAAGTCTCTTCAGTGAGAATGTCACAAAATGTAACATTTAAAAAAAAAGAGTCAAATTCTGAGAAAAAAGTCTAATTTGAGATGCATTGTGGGACATGTAGTTTATGGGCAACGTGCTTCTGTAAATCATCATGTAACCGTATAATAAACACATAATACTCTTTGCAAGCTCTTGTGGGGCCACAGAAAATGAAGTCACGGGCCTTGAGTTTGACACCCCTGATTTAGAGGATCATGTCACCTCTGAATACCTTTACTCTGATTCTGAAATGTGAGTTCCAGTTAAAAACTTCTTTGGGGAAAAAAACGTTTTAATTATTGAACATGTTTTGTTTTTCCAAAGCAAAGGGATCCATTGCTAATTCATGATGTGTTATCCGCTAGCATGGCCAGTAGTTGAGGACTAGATAAAGAAATAGCAATAGGCCGATACAACAACATGGGAAAAAACCTGCCAGAATATTGTATTTTAAAATATCCCTCCATGCAGAGGCGGCTGGTGGAAAATACATTTGGTGGGGCTATGGAAATGGGGGGGGGGGGGAGATAATCCATAATCTTCAGTGTGGTTAGCTATGAATCTTCCAATCTTCCAGTACAGTCGGCCCACACACACTGCAGAACACTGGTGCTTTGGGAACACTCAAATTATTTAATTCCCATTTAAAATCAGGAGACTAAATACGAACATTGTGTGTGTGTGTGTGTGTGTGTGTGTGTGTGTGTGTGTGTGTGTGTGTGTGTGTGTGTGTGTGTGTGTGTGTGTGTGTGTGTGTGTGTGTGTGTGTGTGTGTGTGTGTGTGTGTGTGTGTGTGTGTGTGTGTGTGTGTGTGTGTGTGTGTGTGTGTGTGTGTGTGTGTGTGTGTGTGTGTGTGTGTGTGTGTGTGTGTGTGTGTGTGTGTGTGTGTGTGTGTGTGTGTGTGTGTGTGTGTGTGGTGTGTGTGTGTTTTACTTGCCAACCCTCCCAATTTTCGCGGGACACTCCCGCATTTCTCCCGATTTCTGACCAAATCAGATTTACTCACGACTGTTTCCACTCGGACTTTAATGCCCCGGCCACACGAGGATGAAAACGGCTAAACGCATAGGATTAACGCAAACGCAATCGCAAAAAAGCTTCCGTCCACACGCAATATTCACCGGATAGTGTCTGTCCACACGAGACAGCTCCGTTTAGTTCCAACCGCTGGAGAAGCTGCAGTACATATGCCGAGCCTGTACGTGGCGCTGTAACTTCCTCCACAAAAGCAGCGAAGAAGCATGGTTGTCATGGTTGCCCTTCTGTTTATTCTCCGCGGTGGGGGCCGAGGGAACCGGGCAGAGTTTTTCGCCAGTGTATTAAAGTTGAAATCTTCCGACAAAATTATAAAAGTGCCGGTCAAAGGTCTTCTTTGTTATTTATTGAGCTTTAAAAGAAATCAATAACGAATCTATATAATATAATAATAAAATACACGGAGCCTCTCTTTTTCCTCCCTCTCTTCGGACAGCGCCAGTGTCTGTCTCATGCAGCAGCTGATCCAGTAATGAGTGACCCGGCCGATAGTAAAAATAAACATATTTATAACTAGTTTACGTAGTTTGAGAGGTAATTAAAATAGCTAAGGGTGATGATCTGACTTGAAGTGTGTGTTTTACTCCGTTCACCGCCGCATCACAGCGGGAGGAGCTGCAGGTGAGCAGAGCTGCGTGTCTCCGTCCTGTCAGATTAGACTTCACTCGCGTTTACGTCCATATCGAGAGAAAGATAAATAATCTGAATTCAGTGTGCAGTTTACTTTGACGCGGGGGTGAGCAGCAGAGGTGGGGAGGCGGGGCTATTGCCTCATCATTATCAGAAAATGATCGTATAGGGCGTACACACGGAGCCGTTGGACCCCCCAGAGCGTTGCGTATGCCGTTCTATCCACCTTGGGACCCGTTATCGTTTCCGCAGTCGTTTAGTGCCGTATTCGGTCGTGTGGCCGAACGGTCTATATGACAATAAACAGTAACGCAAACGACCGTTTTCGTCCTCGTGTGGCCGGGGCATAATACAGCTACACCATTGTTTGGTTTCCATGGTAGCGCGTCTCTTTAGCAGCGTGCGCAACTCAAAGTCTAAGAGTGTGAGGAAGATGAAAACTGAACAAGAATTCCACCCTCTGCTCACTCCTTTCCTGTAAAGTACAGGTCCAGCCCACACATAGCTCCATGGTGCTACAGGCAACAATAAGCATGTAAATGTTAATCTACAGCTCCGGCGATCCACTAGCACCGTAGTCTCCACCTGCAGACGCAGCCATCCTCGACAACTACTGTAGCGTCACCTTGGATACGAGTCTAAACAACTCACAGACACACAGGCCAGGGCGCTGACAGGGCGCCCTTTGAGCATCAGATCTGACAACGCTGATTGGCTGAAATTATGTTTTGGCGGCATAGTATACAGATAGCAACAGTCAGCTTGTTGGCTGCTGCTGCTCTGGCTGAGGGCTCCTTTCTACCGCCCGGACGAGAGAGGGTAATGATACACGCTGCGGCCAGGCAGGAAACATGTGACTTATCAGTAACTTTAGACATCGTAAAACAATTGTAAACGAGATTTTATTGTAGATTATACATTTTACTGATACCAACCATATAATATTTACCTTGTTCATTAAAAATAAAAGTAAACATTTACATTTACATTTTTAATGACAATCAAACATGTGGGAAGAGGGGGGGGCGGCGCCCCTAGCGCCCCTATGGGCCGGCCGCCACTGCCTTCATGTACTAAAACTAAAAAAATTCTACAAATAAGTTCCTTTGTCTTGTTAATAAAGTCCATTCTTGGAGCATGTGCACTTCATGCATTTTGCTTTTCAGGCAGATGTTCCTGTAACAATGAGATGATCATTTCATATCGTTAGCATGAAATGTGTCATTGTTGTGACACAATAGTTAAAGGGGGATCATGTAACCCCTAAAAACCTTTACTCTGCTGCTCTGATTCAAACAATTAAAGTTCGACAAAAAGGATATAAAACTGCTTCGGGGGAAACATGTTTTTAATTATTAAAAATGTTTGTTTTTTCAAAGCAAAGGATCAATTCTTAGTTTTTAATGTGCCGCCTCAGGGAGCCTTTAGCAAGTGTTTTGTAATATAAAAAAATACCCATAGGCCAATCCAAAACTCAAGCAAGCGCTGCCAGAATGTAATATTAAAATATATTTCTTGCATGTTCTAGGTTCCATTTAAATATTTATAAAAGGTATTTTCTTTAAACAAATGAGTTGTTAATTCCCAGAGTATAACACTTGAGATGGTAATTTTCAACATCAATATTGGCTGTCATGTTAAAAATGTGTGTGCACATTTAAACAGAGATTTTAAGTGTCAGACCTCCGAGATTCAGACTCCGCACAACGATGATCAGTGAAACACCTTTGGAGGCTTAAACCCGACTGCAGAGCTCGTGTTAGTAATTAGTGCCACGTTGCCGTCACGTTGTAATCCAGATGTCATCGTGGCTGCTGAAGTGTTTTGACCGTTAATTTGTGTCGCCCACATTTTAAAACACCTGCTTTCCATATGGCTCGTTACTTATTTATATAGGAGCATTTACAGCGCAGCGGTAATTTACAAAATGGATTTTGAACTGAAATTAAAACCACTTTGTGTCCGTTTTGGTGCCATCTATTATAACATCTGTTTAGTTTCAGTTTCAATACTGTTCCTCTCCTACCTTTATTCCATGAACAACAACACAAGGGGACACATTATGCAAAATCCACTTCTTCATGTCTCTTCTACATCAACATGTGTCCCCTCTTCTTCATGTCTCTTCTACATCAACATGTCTCCCCTCTTCTTCATGTCTCTTCTACATCAACATGTGTCCCCTCTTCTTCATGTCTCTTCTACATCAACATGTGTCCCCTCTTCTTCATGTCTCTTCTACATCAACATGTGTCCCCTCTTCTTCATGTCTCTTCTACATCAACATGTGTCCCCTCTTCTTCATGTCTCTTCTACATCAACATGTGTCCCCTCTTCTTCATGTCTCTTCTACATCAACATGTGTCCCCTCTTCTTCATGTCTCTTCTACATCAACATGTGTCCCCTCTTCTTCATGTCTCTTCTACATCAACACGTGTCCCCTCTTCTTCATGTCTCTTCTACATCAACACGTGTCCCCTCTTCTTCATGTCTCTTCTACATCACCATGTGTCCCCTCTTCTTCATGTCTCTTCTACATCAACATGTGTCCCCTCTTCTTCATGTCTCTTCTACATCAACATGTGTCCCCTCTGTGGAAAGAGACTCTGAAAGTTTCAGGAACAAAGATTTTCTCTCTTTTTGATCCATTTCTATAAAAACCTGTCTGAAAATGAGCTGATCAGATTTTGGCCACTTTATGATGTCATAACGATGTGTTGTCTTGTGTAACCATTAGCCAATCAGCAACCAAGGTACCCCCCCCCCCCCCTTATCACCTGAATCTCCTCCTAGAGCACCATTGAGGTCTTTGTAACCAAATGTCTCTCAGAGGGGCGTGGGGAGGGGCTCCTTATTTTCATCTAAAGTAACACAGATCACACGTCTTCACTCAGCGTTATCAGAAAGGAATTTAAAAAACATGGACAACAGCCACTCACAATGTCCTTTATCCTCCAGATATCTAATATATCATATTCCAATGACTTGTATACAGACTCTATTTCACTATCTGATCTGTTCACTTGTGTTGCACTGCTGGAGGAACCTGTGACCTAAGATGTGTACACTGTATATACACATGACAAGAAAAGCCTTGAATCTTGAGGTATTGTTTATACAGTATGTCAATGTTTATTTATTATTTAATTATTTTTTTTATTAGCTAATAATCTGAATATGTAAAAGCAACTACAGCTGGCCTGCAAAATGTAGCCACACAATTGAATAAATGTACGTTATTAGATAACACAGATATAGGGAGGGACCATTCTACCAGGGTCAACAAAACCAAAAAACCCCCAAACAACAATGAAATTAAATTAAATTAATAATAATAGCAACAAAAGAGACATATAAAAGCCGGTAGGCAGAATGTCAGAATAAAATGAGAGAAGGATGGCAGTACACTGATGTATTATTCAACCCCTTTTATTTCACAATACGTATGATCAGAAACACAGAACCTGATTTTTTAACATTTTAACAAGCTACGTACTGTACTCTCTGATTCACTCGGGTCCTTCGTCCAGGATGTGGAGGTTTCTGCTTCACATCTCTCATGAAGCTCCTCTGACATCCAGCGGCTCTTCAAAAGCAGCTCCGGGGAGTCGATGGGAATCCCCGACGCTCCGAACAACGCTCTAGGGAATCCACATCTCTGTAGATCAAGCCGGGGCTGGCAGTGATGTGATGTTTCACTGTTAAGTGAAGATTGCAGCATGTCAGGCAATAACGAAACACAGCACCAATCAACGCTATTTGACAAAATACAGAATATCGGCAACTCAAGGGCTCAGGTAATGTGATTACTAAATGAATAATGGTCCAAAATAATATTAAATGCACAGGTTTTTTGTTAGGTAACATACTTTCGTCGCCGGCCGGCCGATACATGCCGCGCATTAAGTGGGCCTGTCTGTCAATTAATCCCCGGGCCACTTTCCCCCCAGCTCGCCCCTGCTTGTGACGGATGATATGTTGGGGGATGGTAAGTCAACTTCTCCCTGGCCCTGAAGGTGTCTATCTTTGATTTGTTGTCCCTCAAATGAATCCCTCGATTGATGGAGTGAACTTTATCGTTTAATAACTAGCATGTCCTGCTTGCATCACATCTCAGCTTTTACTCGACAGCACCTGCTTGCAACCAAACCGCAGATGGACACAGTTACAGACGAGCCTCATCGAACATTCAACAGCTAAACAGGAAGGTATTTACTGTACTTTCGTAGGTGGTGGAAACCAAAAGGACCATTTGTTCCGTATGTGCTGGTATGTGTTATTAAGAGATGTAACCTCATCAACAATTTATATGATGTCTTACAAAGGGATATTTTACGGGTGTTTCTTATCGAAGTAACAGTACACAGAAAACAACAACAACTTCTGATTCGACAAATGACATAAACGGTGTTTTCCTTGTTGAAGGTCCCGTCTTTTTCTTGTATCTCCATGACCTTGTTTCTCTGCAAACGTCGTCGCAATGTATACTACGTTGCCTGTCCTGGCTCACGGTCACATGGGCTTTATACAACTTCTGGAAACGTATTTTTTGTAGGTTTTAGTAAGAGAGTACAGAGAACAGGCTGAATCAGCGACTGCTAACTACTTTACCATAACCAAAAAGCTTAAGCTAATTTTCATAGGTTGTTTCCAAAAATATTAATTACGATCAATTTAAATTGTATTTGTCCTCATTTTCAATGCAAACAGTGCATGAATGAATGGAGTCACAAGACTTGCCTGTTTCGATG